>JBBEEM010000033.1:0-152627 GCA_037305995.1 Sclerodermus sp. 'alternatusi'
TTTAATACAAATCTATGTTTTCTTGTAATATATTAATATTATCTTGATAAAGAAACTGTATATTATTGCAAATAGTTTGTTAATCAGTAAACTGTAATTTCATTTTTATAAATAATAATTTTTATTTCAGAAAAACTTGTAATAATTGAAAAATTGTTATAATTTGTTGCACTTTAATGTACCTACTTATTTATTATTAATATTATTAACATGAATAAATAAAATATAATTAAGAATAATTGCTTATTGTTAAATGATTTATTGTTACACCTACCTACGACTTCCCATTTTCAATTTACGCATAGCAAACTCCCAACTCTCAAATCCTATCTCCATTTCTCATTACTTTTTCCCCATTTCTCTTCTTTTACCTTGTCACCATCCGCTAGTCTCTTTCCTACAACTTTCCCCATGGACTACACATTCTGTAACGGGTGTCTCGGTAAACGCGAGAGGATGTGAAACTCCCGATGTTTGAGATGCGAATATAATAGATAATTTATTTAAGTAGTGTTATGTATTTCCTCCCCCGAGAGGAAACTAACGACTACACAAGGGACCCAGAGTGGCTTCCTCCTGGGTTGAGGACAAGGCACAATACATACAATAAAAACTCTCAAATTAAGTTTTAGCGCGTCTTTATTGGAATATGATTCTATACAATTCAACGATTCGTTTTGCGATAATCAATCGCCGCTGGTGTACAATTGTCAATTAAAATCCGAACAAATCGCACGGGGTGCTCGTACACTAAACGGCACGGATGGTGTCCCTACTCGACATAGAGTATAGCATTTACCAGGCTGGACAAATTTGCCCTCTCACTCATACGTGACGTCAAAATGCTTGTTGGTGGGGTAGTAGGAGAAGCGCGATTCTGGTCTAAACACATGAAGTATAGACATCTAATTTTGCATTAGATTTTGCACTAAATTTTGCATTATTTCTCATATTTTGTATGGAAAATAATATATAATTATTTTGTGCATACTTATTGATGATCTTTAGGATAAATCCTTTTTTTATAAAAAATAGCTGTTCCTGTATAATAATAATAAGACGAAGAAGAAGAAGAAGAAATAATGCAAAAATTTAGTGCTTATCATATTTGCACGTGCGACGTTTGACGTTCACGCCGAGCTGTCAAATGGCGGTCTGCCGTAGCCCGCTCCTTAGTCGAAAAAGGATAGTTTAATGATTTTACAGACATGCTGCAGCGGCTGCCAAACAAGGATGCCGATAGGGACACCATCGTTGTCCGCAGAATTTTCGTCCCATATAAAGCTATCCTTATTATATAACGTGCGTAAGACGAGGATGAGGAATCGGAACACCTCCCACCACGTTCTCCTTTGCCCCCGCCAGACAACCTATAGCTAAAGAAAAAGAAAAGGAAACCCTCGGCCGTGCATTTGAGAGAGATAGCATGGTATAGTGTATTGCCATATACTGGCCTATACTTCATATATTTAGACCAGCATCGCGCTTCTCCTACCACCCCACCAACAAGCATTTGACGTCACGTATGAGTGAGAGGGCAAATTTGTCCAGCCTGGTAAATGCTATACTCTATGTCGAGTAGGGACACCATCCGTGCCGGTTAGTGTACACTGACCGGCAATGATGCAGTACAAACCATAGTCTATGGCTGACTTCGAGTATAGCTGAAAAAGAAGAAGGCATATCTTCCTTCTCACTCGCACATGACGTCATATATCCCAAATCGGGGTAAAGGCGGAGAAGTTTTCAGGTGTATAGAGAGAGGCGGAGAGTATCGCGAGAACATAAGCGATACCTCCCCTTATCAGACTATCTCTCTTAGATCAGCGCTAATATCTCTTTGCTTTTTTCCTCCAATACCCCTCTATTGAAAGACGGGGCTAAAGGGGAAAATTGGTGGGAGGTGTTTTGGATTCTATCCTTGTTTTTTTGCTATTAAAAAGACAAGGATGCTTTTGAGGGGAAATTCTGATTTTCGGACAAAATTGGCGACACTATTGTCGTCCTTGTCTGACAACCGCTCAGGCATGCTTTCATCTCTATCCTTTCTGGCTAGAGGGGAATGCGGAGAAGTATTGCGGGAACATAGGCAATATCTCGATTCTATTTCTTATCGACTTATACTCTTAGATTACTGTTGATTTTATAAATTATTTATTATTATATTAAGAAAAATTATAATTAAAATGAATTAATGTAATAAATGATAATAATTTTTATTTTTAAAAATTGTAATAAATTATAATTTAATATATATTTAAGTGTCATATTTAATTATCCAATTTATTGACTATTATTTAATTCTTAATTTCTATATATATTTATTTAATTTAGTTTTTGTACATAATGGAACAATAATATTTAGTAAATAAGTTAATTAATTACAGAAGTAGTTCTGATCACTTATAATACAATTTTTAAATTTTCTCTTATTCCGAAGCGGCTCTTTTCGTTTAATTTACGCCTATCTTCGTTAATGTTCGACTCTCTTCGTTAGTTTTCGGATATGCTCGGTTGCGTTACAAGTAAACAGAACTACTTTTATAATTAATTCAATCATTTATTAAATATTATTGTTCCATTATATACAAAAACTAAATTAAAATAAATATATAAAGAAATAAAGAATTAAATCATAGACAATAAATTGGATGATCTAATAATATTTAATGGAATTAAATATTACATTTAAATATACATTAAATTTATTATAATTTATTACAATTTTAAAAAATACAAATTATTAACATTTATTACATTAATTCATTTTAGTTATAATTTTTCTTAATTATAATAATAAATAATTTATAAAATCAACAGTAATCTAAGAGTATAAGTCGATAAGAAATAGAATCGAAATATTGCCTATGTTCCCGCAATACTTCTCCGCATTCCCCTCTAGCCAGAAAGGATAGAGATGAAAGTATGCCTGAGCGGTTGTCAGACAAGGACAACGATAGTGACGCCAATTTTGTCCGAAAATCAGAATTTCCCCCTGAAAAGCATCCTTGTCTTTTTAATAGCAAAAAACAAGGATAGAATCCAAAACACCTCCCACCAATTTTCCCCTTTAGCCCCGTCTTTCAATCGAGGGGTATTGGAGGAAAAAAGCAAAGAGATATTAGCGCTGATCTAAGAGAGATAGTTTGATAAGGGGAGGTATCGCCTATGTTCTCGCGATACTCTCCGCCTCTCTCTATACCCCTGAAACTTCTCCGCCTTTACCCCGATTTGGGATATATGACGTCATGTGCGAGTGAGAAGGAAGATATGCCTTCTTCTTTTTCAGCTATACTCGAAGTCAGCCATAGACTATGGTTTGTACTGCATCATTGCCGGTTAGTACGCGGGATAGGGTGCGATGGGAGGTGGTTACACGGGAGGTGGGAGATGGTTACACGGGAGGTGAGAGATGGGAGATGGTTACAACGGAAGGTGAGAGATGGGTGGTGGTTACAAGGGAGGTGGGAGGTGGTTACACGGTAGGTGAGTGATGGGAGATGGTTAAACGGGAGGAGGGAATTGGGAGGGCTGGTCTCCGGTTCATCGATCTCCTCCAGAGAAGCGATGAACGGTTTTAGGTCCGATACGTGGACCTTTGGATTGGTACGTCCATGAGTTTCACCCAACTCATAGACTACCGGAGACAAGCGCCTTACGATCGGGTACGGTCCGTCGTACACCGGCGCTAGTTTTGCGGCGAAATAGTTGGCCGCCGATGACAACACGTGGTTGCGACGCCAAACTAAATCCCCTACGCAAAACGTGACATCGCGGCGCCCCTTATTATAGTAGCGAGCTTGTCTGGCACTCGCTACCTCCACGGCGTCCTGGACGATGTCGTACAAAAGCGGCATCCGCTTCATCCGGGCTATCCAGCCCGCGGTATCCTGCCGCACGATCTCTCTGGGGCCCTCGATCTCCCGTCTCAGATTCGGCGCTGTCACGGGTTCCCTACCATAGTTCAGGAATGCTGGCGATACGCCTGTCGAAGCCTGCATCGCGGTGTTAATCGCGAACCTGAACTCGGATAGGTGGACATCCCAATTGCGATGATCTTTTTCCACGTACGTGGAGATCATCGTTTTAATTACCCGGTTGACCCTTTCAACCGGGTTCGCCTGTGCATGATACGGCGGGATGGTTACCTGCCGTATATGCAACTGTTTAAGGAAGGCCGTAACCTCCTTATTGGCGAATTCCCTGCCGTTGTCGCTCAGGAAAATCTCTGGTGGTCCCCATCGGTAGATCACCAGTTCCTGAAACGCTTGCAACATTTTCTGAGCAGTCGCTCTCCTCAGCGCTTGTAGCTCGACCATTTTGCTAAAATTATCGACGAAGACTACAATATAGCGCGATTGCGCCCTGCTCGGTGGAAACGGACCCATCATGTCTGCCGCCACCACGGTCCACGGTCGCTCCACTATCCGACTTCCCATTAAGCCGGAGGGAGCGCCCTGAGGAACCTTATGTTGCTGGCACTTCTTGCACGATCGGAAGAAGCTCGCAACGTCTTGGTAAATTCCCGGCCAATAATACTCCCGACATACCCGGTTGTATGTTTTTTGTATCCCCGCGTGTCCGCAGGTGGCCGGAACGTGTGCTTCGCCGATCGCTAACTTCCTCACCCCTCTTGGTATTACTAGTTTCCAACGTTCCGTCGTTGGATCTAGCACCTCTAATTCTGCCTCCGGGCGATGGCAGTAAATTAGCCTGTTTTCGACCCTCCAGTCCGGGTACGCATGCGGTGCGCGACCGATTCGCGCAATTCTCTTCGCGTACCATTCGTCCCGCGAAAATTCCGCCGCGTCGATCGTCCTTTTTACGACCGGACTGGGCTCGCTGGTTCCGCCAACCGCCTCGGTGTGGTCGTCCTCTAGAATTGCACGGGACAAGGCATCGGGAACCCGGTGCATTGCCCCTTTGCGATGTATAACTTTGAAGTTATACTGCTGCAATTCTAGGGCCCATCGACTTAACCGACTCGATGGGTCTTTCAGATTCCGCAGCCATTGCAGGTTACTGTGATCTGTGATGACCACAAACTCGTAACCCTCGATATAGGGCTTGAGCTTCTTAATGGCCCAAATAACCGCGAGGCACTCCTTTTTCGTCGTGGAGTAATTTCGCTCGTGTCGATTCAGGACCCGGTTGATGTAGCATCTCGGATGCTCACCACCGTCGATGTCATGTGACAGTACTGCCCCGATCGCGTAGTTGCTTGCGTCCGTCTGCACGTGAAACTGGCGCGTGAAATCCGGTCGCGCCAGCACCGGCGCGGAGCAGAGCGCAGCTTTTAGCTTCTCGAAAGCCAGCTACTGCTCCTCACCCCACTGCCACCGCTCGTCTTTCCGCATCAGCTTGACGAGCGGGATTTTATCTCGCGCGAAGTCCGGCAAGAACCGCGAGTACCAGCCGACCATACCCAGAAAACTAAGGAGCGTTTTCATGTCGGTAGGCGCTGGGTACTTTAACACCAGAGCTACTTTATCCGGATCCGGTGCTAACCCTTTCGAGTTGACCAGATACCCCAGAAATTTCACTTCCGGCCGACAGAACTTACTCTTCTCGCGATTGATTTCCAATCCAGCGTTATGAAGAGTGTCGAGGACCCGACCTAGCCATTCCAGGTGTTCCTCGAACGTTTCTATTACGATGATTATATCATCCAGGTACACGAAGACATACGGATCGAATTCCGGTGGGATTAGCCGATCCATAAGTCTTTGAAACGTCGCGGGGGCGTTAGTCAATCCATACGGCATGCGCCGGTATTGAAAAAGCCCCTTACCTGGTATGATAAAAGCTGTTATTTCTTTGCTGTCTTCCGCCATGGGTATCTGGTGATACGCCTGGCTCAGATCTAGCGTAGAAATGTAGCTCGCGTGTCGCAGCTTATCGAGTATGCTGTCGATGTGCGGTAACGGATACGCGTCCTTCTTTGTCACATCATTGACCGCCCGAAGGTCAATGCATGTGTGTTGTGTTCCGTTCGCTTTTCTCGGAAAGAGCGGGCAACTCGTCCACGCGCTTGTCGACGGCTCGATTATTCCTTCGGCCAATAATCGATCGACCTCCTGCTTCGCGATTTCTAAAATCGCGGGGGAGTAGCGTCGCATGGTCTGCCGTATGGGCGGATGCCCTTGGACATCTATCCGATCTTCGACCAAGGTCGTCATCGCCAACGGCCCCGTACGCTCTTTCAGCTTTCCTTCGAGAAGTCGCTGTAGCGCGGCTTGCTGAGTCTCCGACATCTCAGCAATCGCGTAGCACTCGAATACTGCCCCGGAGCTAACTATTGCGGCGACTGAATCCGCGGCTTGGAGGCATTGACGTTTTCTCGTTCGCCAATGTCCCGAACACGAGTCGAGTTGCACCCCGAAGGACCTTAAGAAGTCCATTCTGAGTATACACTCGTAATCCAGTGCGCGTACCACCCGGAAACGTATCCGCCGCGACATCTTATGGAGCTCAAGCCTAAGGATAACGACGCCTAACACGGGTGTTACGCTACCCTCGGCGACCTGCATCCATTGGTTCCGCACCGACACCATCTCTGTTTCGATCCTCTCGAACGCTCGCGACCCCAAGTACGAGTGCCTGGCCCCGATGTCCAGCATCGCTCGCAACCTGAGGCCCGTGAGATCCAAAGACAAGAAGAAGCGATCCTCGGCAGCGGGCACGAGTCGCTCCAATGACGGGTCGTCGCGGTACGGACGCGCGACGCGCACCGTGGGGTCGCCCTCTGCGGCGCCCCCTTCCTCCTCTTTCTTCAGAATTTATATTTTCTGGAACCTGAAAAATAATTAATAATTTATTTAATAAATATATAAAATATGTATACATACTTATTAATTACCAAAATATAAATACATATATATATATATTTTAATATGTTTATAATTTTTAAGCTTTATCTTTTTTATATTGTTTGAAAAGTAATATTAATTTTTAAGGTACAAATTTATTTCTTACTTCTTGCATAACCACATCATTGTTCATGCACTCTCGCTGCTGCTGCTGCTGCATCTCTGGTTGTTGTTATTGTTGTTGTTGTTGCTGCTGCTGCTGCTGCTGCAGCTCTGGTTGTTGCTGTTATTGCTGCTGCTGCATTTGTTGCTGCTGCATTTTCAAATTTAATTAAATCTATAATAATGGAAAAATCAATTATAAGTAGGTGATTATATATGTATGTAAAATAAAATAAACTTCTTAACATTAATATAGAAAAGTTAAATAGTTATTAAGGGGAAGAATTTATGATGATTTTTCATTTAATACTTTTCTGAAGCTTAGTTTTCAAAATGTTTTTTATGTAAGTACTATTAGTTGAACAAAAGCAGTCAGCTGGTGGAAGTAAGACAGTATGACATTATGTTGCCTCAGCTATCTGACTTTCTGTATCCAACTAATAGTACTTTTATAATTAAATATTTTGAAATTTAAACTTTAGTTAGAATAGTAGTAAATCGAAAATCATCTTAGAATCATCTTCTTTACAGCCGTTTAGAATTATGGAATGTCATTGTTACATACACACAGACACACACAGAGGTGCACGCGTTTGAATAAATTATTTTATTTGTTTCTACTTTTCTGGCTGAGATATGTATTTTTCTTACCTCTGTAACGTGTGTGGCTAGTACGTGCGTGTTGATCCGTCAGGCAGTTCTATAATAATGCGAAATCCTTTATGCTATATCTCAGGACTTGCTTGTGTGAAGCATAGAATTTTAAAATTCAATAAAAAGAAGTCGTACTACAATGTAATAATTTCCCAATGAGTAGGAATGTACTGATTGCCGAAAGACGGAAGAGATTCTTAAAGTCCATTTGACTTTAGTCTCCAATTGCACAGGTCAATCACCACACGTGCCACGAAAATTCATGACTATCGGAAACTTATTTCTTAATACTTCCTGAACGACGGTAATTGGGAACATTAGGAAGGAAATTGCATTTTTAACTGCTCATGGCAACCAGAAAATAAGGCATTAACGTCACACATTTCACCATCTAGAATGCAAGTTCAGCGGACCCTCTTCATGGTCCGAGATCTTTGCTTAAAAGAGGGAGTATCAAAAATTAGTATTCAGTATTCGCTTGACTTGAGAGATTGACTATTAACGTATTGAATGGTTCCGTGATTTACTACGGCATCAATAACGTAGATTCTCAGATTCGACTTGCACTTGTCGCTAGAAGATTATTCCTCTTTAATAGGAAATCTTCTAGAACCAAAATACTAGATTATCGTCAGCCGGTTATTAGTGCATAACGACGTGAGAACGGATAATACTAGATTTCGGGAATCCTAGTGATACTCCTCTTTTACATAGATTCGTTTAAAATATAACATCTTTGTGAAGAGTCATTCTTGTGTATTAGTGAGTGCGTAACCAGTATTCAGCAGAAATACTACACCTCCACGAATCACTTCGCTACCGTCCTGGTTGCTACATCTAAAGGTTATCTTTTAATTATTATTTATCGATAAATTCTGTATTGAATTCAGAATTTACACATCCCTCTCCTTGAAAATTAACTATTTGAGGAATTGTTTAATAAAGATAACTTTAGTCGTATATCGGATATCTCCGAGGTTACTTAAAGAATTGTTATAATTATTTATAAGAATTGTAATTGTTTCGAGATTGTAATAAACTATTATAATTCATTCTTAATTTATTCTTAGTCATTTTACCTAAAAATCAGATAAGGTACGCTTAGCGTTTTGACCAAAGGAAAAGCCCACCTCAGCAGTAATTCTAGCCGCTCGGAATTATTGTTGAAATTGAACGCGTCTTTAACTCCCAAGTTTCGACCTCTATTCAAAATTGACCTAATTCCCCAAAATTCATTCTAGAGATTCGTTCAGAACATTTATTGACATCTATAGATTTAAATAAATAAGCAACCGTACACGCTCCGCAGTACGTAACAAAATTGGTGACAGCGGTGGGATTTGGTATCATATTACTCCTAAAAGAACTTATCTGACTTTAGTAAAATGACTCATAGTCCGGGAAATAATTTTTCCGCTAATGGAAGTCTTAATTCTAGCTTTCGCGGTTTATCAGATTACTCTTATTACTGCGCTATGCAACTTCCTTATTTTTCGGGAGTCTCATCGGAACTTGATAACTTTATTGAACAACTCGAAAATATTATCCTATGTTCACCTCCCGAATGTGAAAGACAGATTATTAATATCGCCCTGTGCCGATTAACGGGACCCGCCCGTGATCGCACAAGAGGGATTAATTTCTTAACCGCTAAAGAGCTGGTAGAATGGCTCACTAAAAATTATAGAGAATATGAAACCTTAGAAGAAATAAGGCGAGAAACTGACACTTTGATGATGAACCCAAACGAAGAATTCTTAACTTATTCACAAAGAGCTGAAAAACTCTATAGGAAACTCCTGAGAGCAACTAAGAAAGAATATCACTCAGCCAACCCTTCTCAATTGACAGAGGCTGTAGATACTCAAATGGCAAGTAAATTCTTATACGGATTACCCTATCATCTTTTCCAGTCTGTAATGCATCATTCACCGAAAACTCTGACAGATGCCATACAGATAGTAAAGGACGCAGAACGAAATAATAAAAAGTATTACGACTCTGCTAGATTTCGAGCTAAAACTACGAACCAAGGTTCAATTCATGATAAAAGATATTCTGAACCGGTGAAAATACTTCGTAGAGAAGAAAACCTAGCACCAACCGGTATACAGGAAGAATTATCATCTATGAAAAGTACTATGTACGAAATACAAAAACAATTGAAAGAAATCAATAGAAATAAAAATCCAGCTAAACCCGCTAGAGCTATCCAATACCCTCAACCTCCTAATCTATACTCCAATAATAATAGAGAATACACAGATCCACCGAGAATGCAAATACACCAGGAATACCCGACAAATCCTTCAAATTATCGTACTCCCGGGGTAAAACCTCGATGCACCTTTTGCAATAGAACAGGACACGAAGCAGCATCCTGTTACGCTAGACAAAGAGGTAACTCGTCGGTTACACAAGGATCAGGAGGTAACAAAGGGAACCAAAATACTTCTTCCGGATCTTTAAACTGGCAACGGTCCATTCGGGCAGGCGCTCCGAACCAAGAAGGACCTTCCACCAGCGCCTATCAACATCAATTGAACCCATTATAAACGATGAGGAACCACTAACTCATGAACCCGTAATTGTTATCACGCTTAAAAATTTACCATATTGTGTCGAGCGATTCAACTCGTTCATGTTAGATACAGGGGCTGAATGCAATGTTATATTCGAAGATTATTTAAATGAACCTTTCCAAAGAATGCCCGCGTATTTTCCAACCTTATCCGGAATCGGCGGTTCAGTGGAAACATTCGGATCTGTTAACATTCCCTTTAAGGGAAGACTAGCAAATTTCCATATCGTCCGAGAATGGGGACTTCCTTGTACTGGAATTTTAGGAATGCCCTTTTTCCAACAATTTAAAGCTGAGATATCCATGTCTTATTCAACTATAGTCACAGACAATGATCCCTTAAACCCTATCAGGTTCAAACATTTAAGAACTATCAAGAAAAGGGACATCATGTTAGACGAAATACCTGCCCTTTGCAATCTGATATCTAAAGAAATGACAGTTCTAAAAAAATCAAAAATTAATAAAAATAAAGATAATCATATCTCAACGGGAACACCCTGTAAGAAAATGGTTACCTTTCACGATCAACAAAATGATATTATCGACACAGGAGAACTCTTAAGCCTGGAAGAAGAACTACCGTTCGAGAGAAGTTTATCCGTCTACCAAAATTTTGAGGAAAGAAAGCAAATGATCATAGAAAAGGTACTAAATAGTAAAAAGACCGTATGTGATCAAAACTTTTTAGAGAAGTTGAAAAATCTGGTAGAAACATATACCGATACCTTCTACCTTCCCGGAGACTCTCCATCGGACATTTCAATATCAGAAGTATCACATAAAATTAGAACAACAGATGAAATAGCGGTTCATGTCAGACAATATAGATTAGAGGAAGCACTCTTTGACGAAGTTGAGAGGCAAGTACAAACACTCCTAGAAAATGGAATAGTAGTACCTTCCACATCTCCATATAATTCTCCCACTTGGGTAGTCGAGAAGAAACCTGACTCTCAAGGAATTGTGAAAAATCGTGTAGTCATCGACTTCAGAGTTCTCAATAACAAAACTATCGGTGACTCATTCCCACCACCTTTAATAATAGATATTTTAGATCGACTAGGAGGTAGTAAATACTTTTCAGCATTTGATCTAGCTAATGGATTTCATCAGATACCAATGGATCCAAAAGATGCCGAGAAAACTGCTTTCTCAACGCCATCAGGACATTATCATTACCTCCGAATGCCATTTGGACTTAAAAATGCACCAGCTACCTTCCAAAGATTTATGAATCATGTTTTAGAAGGATTAATCGGAAAGGGAATATTCGTCTATATGGATGACATTATCATTTATACTGACACTTTAGAAAATCACCTTAAAATGCTACGACTGTTATTTGAAAGACTCCGCAAACATGGTCTCAAATTACAACCAGATAAGTGTGAACTGCTGCGTACGCAGTTAGCATATTTAGGTCATATCATTTCAGCTGATGGAATTAAACCTCACCCCAGGAAAATCCAAGCTGTAAAAGACTTTCCTAGGCCTGTTACCCAAACTAACGTTAGGGAATTTCTAGGACTAATAGGATACTATCGAAGACATATAGAAAATATCGCCAAACGAACCAAACCATTAAATGACCTACTGAAAAAGGAGGTAGTGTTCAAGTGGGGTAAGGAACAAGAAGATAGTTTCCAAGACCTAAAACAAGCATTATGCACGGAACCTATTTTAAAATTCCCTGATTTCAAGGAACCTTTCATCGTATCGTGCGACGCCTCAGATTTTGCCATAGGAGCCATCCTCAGTCAAGGTACCCTAGGCAAGGATCTACCTATAGCTTATGCTTCACGTACCTTAACTAAAGCTGAGAAAAACTACTCCACTATCCACAAGGAAGGATTAGCGGTTATTTATGCTATCCAACAGTTTAGACCCTATGTATATGGTCATAAATTTTTAGTAATAACCGATCATCAACCCTTGGCTTGGCTAAGTAGGGGGAGCGACCCGCACAATCGAATCCAAAGATGGAAAGTCACCATGGATGGATACAATTACGAAGTCATGTACAGAAAAGGGGTCTCTAATAAAAATGCCGACGCTCTATCTAGGAATCCACATCCTGAAGGAACCATCGGTAACATTTTCCCTTTATCAAATCGAAGAAGCAAAGATGAGGAATACATTCCCTCAGAAGAAGTAGGGCCCATGTCTGAAGGCATAGGCACAAGACTGAAACCCAGATCTTGCTCTTCGAGCACTAAGAAAAGAATTAGATGTAATGTTCAAGAGCTAGAAAAGGATTCAGATAACGAAGAATATAACGAAGGAAACCCTTCACCTTTTAGGGAATCACCCCAGGCAGCAAGATCCGAAAGAGTAGAAATAAATGACACGACCCTGCCGTCACTGCAAAATCAATTATATCTAGATGACGAAGAAGTAGAACATACTAGCGAATACGACGATGTATTTCTACCACTTAATTATGAAAATACAAATATCAGCAATACCAAAGCTGGTAAAGAACCAAAGAATTTCGAAAAAGATTTAAATGAATTCACCGTATCCAATGCTAACATACCTAGAGGCCGATCAACTTTATTACCATTGGAAATCGAAAACCACTACTATGAGCCAATAGCCGACCCAGACGAAACATCACATTCAGAAGTTATAACTAATTACGAGTATGATGACCGAAATGAAAACGCTGACAACAGCTTATTCAAGCGTCATTTGATATACCCTGACATAGAGACCGCTTTCCGAGTTAGGAAACCGGACACTCTGTGTAACATACAAGTAGTACCAGAAACCTTAACCGCAACACCTGGGAACTTCGTTCACATTTTTTCTAAAGATGGGAATATTGAAGATCCAGTAGGTTGCACCCTTGTAGAATCCGGATATTTGAATATTAAAGAGTTCGCTAAAAAGAATCTCCAATTAGGTGATGTATTCGTACAGGAAAATGAAAGCTCAAAATTGATTGGCATTATTGGAAGAAATCATAGTTTCCAGACTATGAATTTCGACGAAATTCATACCGCTTTTTCTAAATTTAAAGAACATCTTCTTAACCATCAATTAAGTTCGTTCAGAATCAGTTCCCTTAATTCTGGACCTAATATTATGACAACTAGACATTTGAGGAATGTGCTAGAGTCGATATTTAGAGAAAATAGAGTAAACATATATATATGTTCTAACGTTGTTACAATCCCACCCAAACAGTTGAGGAATGACATAATCCAAGATTATCATGAGACTTATCTCGGCGGTCATAAGGGAGTCACCAAAACATACCAACGAATTAGAGAACATTATAATTGGCCAAAATTACACCAAGAGGTCCAGGAGTATGTCCAAACTTGTGAAAGTTGCCAAAGACAGAAACTAGTCAGGGTCAAACCAAAACTGCCAATGTTAATAACAGACACCCCTGTGCTACCTTTCGATAAGGTAGCATTAGATACAGTAGGACCTCTACCTGAGACACCTTCAGGGAATCGTCATATTCTCACCATGCAATGCAATATGTCAAAATACTGCCTCGCGGTAGCAGTTCCTAATATACGGAGTGTGACCATCGCTGACGCATTAGTACGACACCTGATCATGGTATATGGTACACCCAGAGCCATTTTAACCGATAGAGGATCATCCTTCCTCAATAACTTAATGAAGGAATTAATGGAACAACTTAAGGTCCGCCATCTAACTACATCAGGATATAGACCCCAGACCAACGGATCTCTAGAAAGAAGTCATGCTGTGTTAACAGAATATCTAAAACATTATATTAACCAATATCAGGATTGGGATACACTACTACCTCATGCAATGTTCAGCTATAATTCATCTGTTCATGAGTCTACCGGATTTACTCCTTATGAAGTGATATTCGGAAGAAAACCCATATCACCATTAACTATTGCACCTCCTTTGTTGACATATAACGAGTATATTAAGGAAATGTCCGAACACCTAACGCAAATCCATAAAATAACTCATGATAATCAGATAAAAGCTAAACAAAAATCTAAGGAATATTATGATAAGAATTCCAAGGAAATAGAATATAAAGTGGACGATATGGTTTTTGTTTTAAAGGAACCTCGCAAAAATAAATTCGATGCGCATTACGTGGGTCCTTTCCGAATAAGCCAGATTACGGAAAACCACAACGCCATTTTAATTGGTAAAAATGATAAAACCTTCACGAAACATCTGGACAAATTAAAACCAGCTCGAATTAAAAATGAGACCTTAGACACAGGATAACGTATCTGTCTCACCACTTCCTTTGTTTTCCATTAACTTCCATCCTTCCCTGTGTATATTCTAATTTAATATATGAACAATTCGATATCTAATTAATTAAAATAACACTTTAGGATACAGGATGATCTCTATTATCCTTATGATAATATCCTTGTCCGCGGGGGCCACACAGGAGACCATCACTAAAATAGAAGAATCACCTGGTTTATTTTACGAACATTTGGATTCTATTTATTTATCACCCACAGACTGGAAATTAGTTACTTACGTCAATATAGGCGAAATGTTAAAAAATCGACCTAACGTGGAATTAATTTGCCAATATGAAGGTGTATGCAATCAAACAAATGGGTTTAGGAAAATCATGATCACTAAGATCAACCAAATATTAGGGTTAGAAACTATTTTAACTGGAACTCTCCACTCAGCATCTTCATCTAAGAAACACTCTAAAAGAGGAGCACCCCTCGGAATCATTGGATCACTATCCAAATCTCTATTCGGCACCCTTGATCAAGAGGATGCCGATAACTTATATAAGGAAATTAGTAAATTCCAGAATGAACAAAAGGAATTGACATCCATAATCATCAACCAAACACACATAGTTAAATCAGAATTCGCACAAATACATAACAAAGTGTCTTCTATCAACCAGAAAATCCAAGCATTAACAAATTTTTCGGAATCAGTAAAATCTAATTCCGAATCATTAGGAAATCGTACAGATTACTTAGCAAATCATATAAAATTAATTAACTACGAATTACAAATTCAGGAATATATAGAAAATTACTACGATATGATTAGTGCTCTAGTTTCTTCACTACTATTCGCAAAACGAGGAATGCTTCACCCTGCATTACTACCACCTCAAAAATTGTTAGCATCCGTGAAAAAGTTTCAAGAAACTCAGCCGGAACTCAAATTCCCTTTATCGGATTCAGAGATCCTCACAGAGAATATTGAAGCTGTATCAACTATGCAAATAAGTATTAAGAATGACGTTATCATTTTAGTGATGAATATACCCATAGTATATCATAAACAATGGGATTTATATAAAATGCACCCGTTCCCCACATCCCAAAATCTGGGAATTACAAACGGATCCTATGTCAACATAATCATTCCAAAAACCGATTATTTAGTTATCTCTCCAGATAAAACTAAATATTTCACACCAGGTTCGGAATATTTATCAATATGCCAAACACTTCATCAACATAAGATATGTAAAAATAGACAACCGGTTCGAAATACTGAAGGTTCAAAAGTTTGTGAAGTGAATCTACTCCTTCAACCTCATGGGATGAATTGGAATACCTGTAAAGTAATTGTTTCTTCTAGTTCAACATCTTTTTGGGAAACTCTTAGTAAACCGAATGAATGGCTATTCTCCCTAAATAAAGAGGAAAGTTATATCATATACTGCAAAAATTCGTTCCAAACTAATGGACTAATAAGAAACAAGGGCATTCTGCATCTCCAACCCGGGTGTCTCGCCACTATCGGATCCGTGACCTTGACTAGCACAGGAAATGTTGAACCAGCACCTATACAAATTCATCAACCATCCATACCCTTCAACATATCAATGGCAGTACCAAACTTTGGAGAGCATCACATTAATATCCTCCGGTCGCTTCCTATGGAAAACCATGAGAATATTAAGAACAACTGGAACAACGGAAAGAATAGTCTATCCTTGGATGCTCTAATAGAAAGAGCTACAAACCTACAAAATAATGAAGAAAGTCGACAATGGGCCACAGACATACCTACTATATCATACTCCGTAACCGGATTAGGAGGAATAATTTTACTCGCAGGGACAACATACATTATATACAGGAATCAATGCAAACAGCGGCGAGTTCAAACCATCGACCGTGACCGACATCATGAACCTCATGCAAAGGAATCTGAAACCCGATCCGAATCGACCATTAACATCGTCAGCAAACCGTTCACCGTCGTCCGTCAACCTCTTATCCACCAACGATCATCGGTTTACGAAACTATAGATGAGCTTTCCAAAAAGCAAAAACATCGGAATACCGTCCAAAACAGACCACTACCCTTAAAACCTATTGAAATCCCCCCTGAACCACCTATCATGCAATCCCTCCTCTGCAGAAGCAGAACTTCGTCTACCACATCACTTCCCGATATAGATACGTAATTAAAGATGTAATTAAATATTCATCCAACAACTATAACTATTTAGATAACTTAAAACCTTAAAAGAACTGTCATTAACAACTAGCTTACTAAAATTGGACCCTTATACTAAACCTAACCGCTCTCATTCTCATTATCATAACTTAAAATAGCCTTCATAATATTAAATTAGGATAGGGTGTAGAGACAAGAAACTATAAATTTAATTCATTTAACAAAAGTTTATTTTGGTCAAAATTAGGACAGGATTACAAAAAGGGAAAGGAAAATTTAATCCAAAAATAAGGTTATATATTTTTTTTTTTTTTTTTTTTTTTTTTCTTATTATTTTATATTTCTATCTCGCTTTAAAAACTACAGCCACCTCTCGCGCAGAACACTTGAGCGAATCCCCGCGCAACCCTCTCCAGTCCGGGACCATCTTCACTAGCTCTTCCGGGAAAAAGGTGGACACTCCGTCCCAGTTGGTCCCATCCCAGGGTACCAAGTACTCCTCCTCTCCGAGTAGCCTCCGGATATCCTCTCCAACTTCATCCGATTCCCAATACCAACCGGAGATTCGTTGGTTCTCCTCGCGGTAATATCGGATGCAATCTCTGTATTTGATACAGATGTATCCACTCCTCAATGGATACATTTCCTTCTATAACATAGAAATCAAAATCATAATTACTAATCAAAAACAAAGTAACAAGATTTTATATTAACCATTACCAAGAATTAACTAACTATCACCATATACTAATTAATAAGATATAGTTAAATAGTACTTACATAGAACTTCTTTACCACGTCCATACTGTCACAAAATTTTGGTTGGTAGCTATCTGGATACGAACAATTCTCTAATGACCAACTCCAACCGGCAAACTTGCTTATATAGTCCACACACCATAGCGAACGTCAAAAATTTTCGATGACACTTGCGATTTTTAACAAAAGCGTAGATACTCGTATCCACGTTTTATTTAAGTAGGGGGATGTGAAGCATAGAATTTTAAAATTCAATAAAAAGAAGTCGTACTACAATGTAATAATTTCCCAATGAGTAGGAATGTACTGATTGCCGAAAGACGGAAGAGATTCTTAAAGTCCATTTGACTTTAGTCTCCAATTGCACAGGTCAATCACCACACGTGCCACGAAAATTCATGACTATCGGAAACTTATTTCTTAATACTTCCTGAACGACGGTAATTGGGAACATTAGGAAGGAAATTGCATTTTTAACTGCTCATGGCAACCAGAAAATAAGGCATTAACGTCACACATTTCACCATCTAGAATGCAAGTTCAGCGGACCCTCTTCATGGTCCGAGATCTTTGCTTAAAAGAGGGAGTATCAAAAATTAGTATTCAGTATTCGCTTGACTTGAGAGATTGACTATTAACGTATTGAATGGTTCCGTGATTTACTACGGCATCAATAACGTAGATTCTCAGATTCGACTTGCACTTGTCGCTAGAAGATTATTCCTCTTTAATAGGAAATCTTCTAGAACCAAAATACTAGATTATCGTCAGCCGGTTATTAGTGCATAACGACGTGAGAACGGATAATACTAGATTTCGGGAATCCTAGTGATACTCCTCTTTTACATAGATTCGTTTAAAATATAACATCTTTGTGAAGAGTCATTCTTGTGTATTAGTGAGTGCGTAACCAGTATTCAGCAGAAATACTACACCTCCACGAATCACTTCGCTACCGTCCTGGTTGCTACATCTAAAGGTTATCTTTTAATTATTATTTATCGATAAATTCTGTATTGAATTCAGAATTTACACATCCCTCTCCTTGAAAATTAACTATTTGAGGAATTGTTTAATAAAGATAACTTTAGTCGTATATCGGATATCTCCGAGGTTACTTAAAGAATTGTTATAATTATTTATAAGAATTGTAATTGTTTCGAGATTGTAATAAACTATTATAATTCATTCTTAATTTATTCTTAGTCATTTTACCTAAAAATCAGATAAGGTACGCTTAGCGTTTTGACCAAAGGAAAAGCCCACCTCAGCAGTAATTCTAGCCGCTCGGAATTATTGTTGAAATTGAACGCGTCTTTAACTCCCAAGTTTCGACCTCTATTCAAAATTGACCTAATTCCCCAAAATTCATTCTAGAGATTCGTTCAGAACATTTATTGACATCTATAGATTTAAATAAATAAGCAACCGTACACGCTCCGCAGTACGTAACACTTGCTTTCTTTCTTTGTTTCGGTCTCTCTCTCTCTCTCTCTTTTATTCATTCTGTATAGCGCTTTAAAAATTTGCTGGACAATACATTTAACCACTTTGTGAAAGACGACACCTTTTGATGTAGCGGTCACGATAAACTTTGATGTATATTAATTTCTGTAATCCTATTGAACTATAAAAAGAAAAATAGTTTTTTTAATGTAAAACTTAAAATATTAATAATTACTCATTACAATTTATAATATCTACCTTAACACGTGACTAAACACTTTTATTTGAGGAAGACGATACGTACTTGTAATGCTTCAGTAAATAAAATAATTACTACTAAATGAATAAATAATAAGAATTATTTTTCAAAACGTGTAGCTCCTGTTTACTTTCGATCATCACAGGAACATCAGTTCGATAATTCTTTTTTTTCAAAACGTGTAGCTCCTGTTCACTTTCGATCATCACAGGAACATCGGTTCGATAATTCTTATTTTCGCGTTTAGTTTTATATACTATTTCAGTATTGTAATTCAGCAGTATAAATTATAACATGTGGTGTAACCACTGTATTTGTTCTGGCAACCTCTCTTAGAGGACCTAAGTCGTCGACATGAAACCAATAAGAGTCTACTTTATTGTAAGCTCTATAGTGTTCACTTTCATAATGAATAATGCCAGATAAAACAAATGAATTTTCTTGAAAAGTTATTTTATTTGGGAAACTTGTTAAAGTATAATCAATTTTTTAATTCTTATTATGTTGTGAGTCTGTTATAATAGACGTGTCTATTATTATATGTGGACCACACTTAATAATTTCTTCAGCAGAATTCTGACATTTCTTACATGTCTTCTGTTTCATTTGTGTATTGTCAATAGCATCTTGAAGGTTTTCAAAAGCATGCTTTAAAATAATGTCAACGTTAATGTTTATACATACATAAGTATTAATAAATTTTTCTTTGCAAGTTTAAGAGGCGCATATAACTTCTCGTGTGTAACTTGGTTCATCAAAACATAAGTATTCTATTAAGTGTACTGCATTGCAGTTTGTGTTTAATTGCTTAATTTTTCTAGTATAAATTTTTTTAGAATTTTGAAAGAGACTTAAATTACTTAAAATTTGAGCTCTTTCTTCGTAATGAGCAGCAGTTAATTTTTTACTTTGTAATATTTGTAATGTAAATTTTAAAACATTACATTTGGAATTTTTTATTAAACTGTAATATTTATTATTACACGCTACTGCTGATAAAAATATATGTGCTATCGAGTCGAAAGCACAAGTTTCTTTAACATCCAATTGACCATCTTTTGTTTTAACAGGATTGCAACATGAACCGTTTTTCAAAATTGGTACTTGCACATTCCTCATTTCTTTTGTGTATATCCACTCTGGACATTTATCTAAATAGGAAGGTTTCTTCCTTTTCTTCAATGGTTCCTCGATTAAAGTATCTAGTCTTGTAGGTCGTTTTTCTATCAAACCTTTCCAGTTTTCTTTAATGTTCCAAGAATCATCTTCGTCATTTTTTTTTTATAGGTGTACTTGCTTTTAATAAGTGTACATCTGTTTTTTCCCAATCTTTTTCTTGAAAATCATTTATGGATAAATCTTCATTCTCTATATCCATAGTATTATTATTTTTCTCAAGCAATTCCACATTTGAAATCTGTAATTTTTGTATATCTCCTTTATGAGATGACAGTTTTATTCTTCCATCTAAATATTCTAAATGTTGAATAATAAATCTGTCAACTCTCATAGGTATTTGATTCTTGAAGGTTCTATTTTTTAAATCACCAAATTCCGCTTCAACGGAAGATGATGTCGCAATTATATTGCCTCTTTGAAAATATGGACGCATAATACCTGTCCAAAGCGTTACATAATTCATCAATTGTTTTTTAAACAATTGTGCAAATGATGGATTGTAACATGCATTTATTACATCTCCATCATTACATGCTATTGCTGTTTTTTCGGCTAATTTATAAATCTGGTCAGACCATTCCTTCCATCCTGTACTATCATTATAATTTTTCTTAATATAATAATAAATAATTTATAAAATCAACAGTAATCTAAGAGTATAAATCGATAAGAAATAGAATCGAGATATTGCCTATGTTCCCGCAATACTTCTCCGCATTCCCCTCTAGCCAGAAAGGATAGAGATGAAAGCTTGTCTGAGCGGTTGTCAGACAAGGACGACAATAGTGACGCCAATTTTGTCCGAAAATCAGAATTTCCCCTCAAAAGCATCCTTGTCTTTTTAATAGCAGAAAACAAGGATAGAATCCAAAACACCTCCCACCAATTTTCCCCTTTAGCCCCGTCTTTCAATCGAGGGGCATTGGAGCAAAAAAGCAAAGAGATATTAGCGCATATCTAAGAGAGATAGTTTGATAAGGGGAGGTATCGCCTATGTTCTCGCGATCCTCTCCGCCTCTCTCTATTCCCCTGAAACTTCTCCGCCTTTACCCCGATTTGGGATATATGACCACAGACATCTATAATATATACTAGACTGCTAACATTAGTTATGTATCCATAGTCAAAGGTGTACAAAAATCTATGTGCCATTGGCGTAAGACATAAGGACCGATTGGAATGTGATATTCTGAAAATACATAATTTTTACGCCTTTGTAAAGGAACTATATTGTATCTATTTGTATGTATATAGGTACAGCGTTTTGTGAGCTCTGTGTGTGAGGTTACGTTAAATTTAACTAATAAGAATTTTTCTTTATAAATACTATTATTAAAATCTGAAAAAGCAAATATGACAAAAAGATGTGTCATAAAAGGATGCCAAAGTATTTGTGGAAAAACATTAAACGTGCAATTTTTCTCGTAAGATTTCTTTTCCATTAAAATTTCGTATTCTCTTTAATAATTATGAATTATTTATAGATTTCCAATGAACAATCCTGATATATTAAATCAGTGGATATCTATTGTAGACAAAAATAATTGGAAGCCAACAACAGCAAGTAGAATTTGTAGTTTACATTTTAAACCAATAGATTTTATTAGTGGAATAGGGAGAGTGCTATTAAAAAGAAATAGTATTCCTTCAATTAATTTAAATAATGAAGAAAATGATCCTTTAAAGGATTTAAATACAGGGTGTTTCAGTGAGGTACGGCCAAATTTTAAGGGGTTGTAGAAAAGGTGATTCTAAGACGATTTTTCATTTACCACATTTTGATCTGAAGCTTAGTTTTCGAGATATTTAATGATAAAGGTACTATTAGTTAGAGAGAGAGAGTCAGTTGGTTGAAGTGAGAAGCGCCACTCTGCTTCGCTTCAACTATCTATCTGTCTCCGTCTAACTAATAGTACCTTTATCATTAAATATCTCGAAAACTAAGCTTCAGATCAAAATGTGGTAAATGAAAAATCGTCTTAGAATCACCTTTTCTACAACCCCTTAAAATTTGGCCGTACCTCACTGAAACACCCTGTATATAAATTGATGAAGGTAAGTACATTAGACATTTTCCATTTTATTATAAATGTGTTATAATATCTTTGTAAAATACTGTTGTTTATAAGAACTTTATTTATACAATTCTTTTAAATAAAGTTATTATTAATAACTGGGTATAAATTATATAACAATTTTAATTACAGAAATGAATAAGTACCAAATGCAGAATATTATTACTTCTCCATCTTCGACAACTGCAGGTTAGTAAATGTAATAAGATATAAAAATAATTTATCTGAAAATATATATTTATTTATAAAGAAACAGAATACATTGAGGAAACAATAGGCAGTAAAGAAAATGAATTAGTTAACAAAACATCAAGAAAAAGGAAATTTTGTAAATGTGAAGAATACAGTTTAGAAATAAAGAAATTGAAAGAAGATAATGCAAAAATAGAGGAAATGTTTCAAAAAGAAAAGGAAATGTTAAATCAAGAACTTAAAAAAGAAGAAGTAAAAAATAGTATTATTAATATAGAAAAAACAGAGCTTCAAAACAAATTAAAAAAATTGAAAACTGAACTCAGACTGTTACAAAGGAAAACTAGTAGAAGAGAAATTAAAATTGAAAACTTATCTAGCTTATTAAAAAATTTAAAATCACAAAACCTAATAAAAGGAAATACTTACAATTTATTAAAGTCAGAATTTTCTGAAACCATCTTACCAATAATACAAAACGAAATTCACAATAAAGGTAAAGGTGTGCATGCAAGACGTTATAGTGAAAATTTGAAGAAATTTGCAATGACATTGTACTATCATTCCCCTAAAGCTTTTAAATATTGTCGGTTAGCATTTTACATAATCCTTTATTTTATTTTTATTGGTATATAGCTTTTGCTATTACTTTTGGACTTATAGTAGTTAGTAGAATTTATGTCTTCGAATAAAGCATTAACATAATTTTATTTGCAGAACTATAATGAAATTGCCGCATCCGTCGTCTTTGAGACATTGGCATTCGTCAGTTGATATATCTCCAGGATTTTTCTCAGAGGTATTAAATAAATTAGAAAATATCGCAGATGAAGATAAAGATTGTAATCTTATTTTTGATTCTATGTCAATACGAAAGCAATTATGCTGGAGTAATACTGAGCAAAAGTTTATTGGGTATTGTGAATATGGTACTGATTTAAATTTTGAAAAAAAAGAAAATGAAGCAAAAGATGCTTTAATTTTTATGATTGTTAACTTAAAAGGCAAATGGAAATGGCCTATTGCATATTTTTTAAAAAATAGTATGTCATCCACCACTTTAGCTCAACTGATAAAAACAGCACTAATATTAACAGATGAGAAAGGAATTAGAATAAGAAGTATCACGTGTGATGGAGAAGCTGTTAATATAAGTAGCTTACAAACTTTAGGTTGCAAAATAATTACAGAGAAAGAAGAAAATATTAAAAATTATTTCAAACATCCGACTAAAGACTACAATGTTTATTTGATACTAGATGTTTGTCATATGCTAAAGTTGCCAAGAAATATGCTAGCAGAATATAAGGAATTAAAACATGAAAAAGATAGCATTAAATGGGATTATATTGTTAAATTACATGCACAACAAAATAAGCTTACATTTAAATTTAAAAATAAATTGAATTCTCAATGTATTCAATACAGAAATAATATAATGAAAGTGAAGTATGCCGCCCATACTTTAAGTTCATCTGTGGCTACTGCAATCAAATTTTTGAAAAATGAAAAAATGGAAGAATTTCAAGAAAGTGAGGGTACTATTACGTTCATCGAAAATATTGACAAATTATTTGATATTTTAAATTCCAGAAGTGTTTATGGCAAAAATTATAAAAGACCTTTAACCAAGGAAAATATTTATTATTTTAAAGAATTGGCAGAAAAAACTATTAATTATTTATTTTCATTAAAAAATAAAGATAACCAGTTTTTAATAACCACTGGGAGAAAAACATGTATATATGGTTTTGCAACAGCATGCAAGTCGATTTTTGCAATTGCACAGGATCTGCTATTTTCAAATAAGCCAATTTATAAATATATCTTAACATACAAATTTTCTCAAGACCATCTAGAATTGCTGTTTGTAAAAATAAGAAGTTGTAATGGCTACAACAACAATCCCAATGCCTTACAACTAAAATATACTTTGAGAAAATTACTTTTGCACAATAGCATAAAAATATACGATACTACTAATTGTCTTGAACTTGATAATGATCCTGTTGGGGCTATTTTTGAATTTGTATGGACAAAAAGGAGAGAAGAAATCAGTTGTGATAATCATGATAATTTTAATGAAAATTATAGTTGCGAAATTTATCCACAAATGCATGAAGATAAATTGAATGAAAATATAATATATTATATTGCTGGGTATATTGTGAAAAAATTATTAAATATAAATTGCCAGCAATGTGTTGAAAAATTAATGGAACCCCACACTGAGCATAATTATGCACATAAGAATGTCTATTCCACATTTTTTGATTTTGCTAATAATGGAGGATTATTACGACCATCTGCTAGCGTGTTTAGAATTATAAATATGACTGAAAGAGAGATAAAACTCATAACTAATAATTTTAAAGAATTAAATATTAAAAACATTAACATTAAGGTGTTAACTCAAATTAAAAACAGATTTGCTCTTGATGCAACTATTTTCCCTAATCTTAATTGTGATAATAATGACATTTTAAATATACCACATAAGATTAAATTAATCACAGTAATATGTAATAGATTTATAAAAATAAGGCTCTACTCGTATGGGAAATTTTTTACTCAGGAAATATTAAAACCCATTAAGAGAAGACACCAACTATCCAAGCAAATTTTATTTTTAAATGAATAAATTGATTAAAAAGAAAAGTTTTTCATATTATTTTATTCCTTTCATTGCCTTTTTATTTCATATCGAAATTCTTATAATTTTAATTAAGTTTAAAAAAAATATAAAATATACCAATTCCTTCTTCTAACAAAATATATCTTACATTACATTTTTTGTTTATTAATAATTAAATTTTTGTTTTAATTCAAATATTTAACAAATACTTGAATTCATAAGTATATACTAATATTTTCTTATCATGAACATATCTCCTTTTATTTTCTTTGTACATAATGTCTATCTCTTTTCTTCCAATATAGTGCTCAAAGCGCATGCGCTACGACATTCCAATCGGTCCTTATGTCATTTACTAATAGTACATAAAAATTTGTACATCTTGGAAGCTGATGTTAGCAGCTAGTATATACTATAGATGTCTGTGTATATGACGCCATGTGCGAGTGAGAAGGAAGATATGCCTTCTTCTTTTTCAGCTATACTCGAAGTCAGCCATAGACTATGGTTTGTACTGCATCATTGCTGGTCAGTGTACGCCGGCACGGGTCACGGGGCCCTCCACCTCAGATTCACCCTGCGCGCCCCCCTCAGCAATCCCATCAGGCAGTGGCCCATCGAAACCGCCGTCCCACTTTGCCCTCTCCGGACCGAACCACGATATCATATAAAATCGCATGAGGCGATCGCGAAGTACTCGGGAACTTTCGGCCGAACTCCCCTCCAATCCCACCGATTGGGACCACTCGACGAGTTCGCGCAGGCTGAGATCGTCCATCTCGCCTTCGATTCGTTCGCGAACGCGCCGCTGCTCCTGCCGAGAGCTCTGGCGTCGCTGCTCCATTGCGATCAACGCCACCTCGCGGATTGCACGGAGTACTACAAGCGCTCTTCCGTTACCGACGTACCGACATTGGCCTAAATCAAAATCTAACGTCCGCGCGGCCCGATGCTCGCTTGACTTCGTCAAAGTCACGCGCTCCAAAACACCCAACGGCCCCACGTTGGGCGCCAATTTGTAACCGACGAAATTAACGTTCCTCTGGAGCTGGGTGAAACCCCAGAGGATATCACGGAACAAATATTAAGATTCCCGACCGTCCGGGAGGAACGAGACCGAGGGTGTGGTTCTCTTGGAGCCGCGGGTGACCCTGAAAATAATAGTGGAATGGGACGTGTCAAAAATAAATCCGAGTTCCGTTTAACTATAAGATTTATTCGGCGGCGACCGACTTCGCTCGCACTCCGCAATTACACTAACATTAACAATAAAAATGAATCTAACAAATCGGGAGCGCCCGATCGCTCTTCGCTCGCGACACGTCCTATAAGCCGTAGCACAAGCCGTGGGCTATACCGCGAAGACCTTCTTCGGACAGAAGTCACTCGACCCTGCGAGAGGAGATTTTCCAACCCGTGGGCAAGTGCTTCGTGGGGTGCTACGGTGCCGCTCGGAAAGTACCGCTTACTTTCCGGCGCAAGTGAGGTGGCTAGCTTCCGCGGGAAAATACGCAAACAAAATGCACAAATCACAGACTCACAAAATATCACAAAACAACGTGGCGTCCCACTTACATTTACGAAGGTCCTTCCGTCGGTTGAATCAGCGCAGCAGTCCGCTATGCAGCAGCCTTCGTCCTCGTCGACACGAAATAACAAGACGGCACTAACTGCACCCGAACTATTTCGACTAATTCGACATCCGAACCTTAAGACGTACAAAACGGCAATGAGGAAAGATCGTTGAACTGTCGATTTGACAGTTCAAGATCCTCCCCCACGCACACAACCAATTTCACAAATACGAACATAGCCGAACTCCTTATTTTGATCCGTAGGAATCAGTCTAACCCGATGTTAGACCGCGCGCAATGAGCGAAACAGAGACAGACTCTGCTACACCCGGCCGTTGGACAGAGACACGACGCGTTCGCCTCTCTCTCTCTCTCTGACTCATTGTTTCGCCAGCTGATCCAGGCATCAGCCCAGGCGCTACAGTGCCGAGTGTGCTCAACTTATTCCCAATATTCTCCTAATATCGGGAATCGATCGAGAGATGCTGTAGCGATTTTTACATCGTTACAACACTAATACCACATATAAAAGAAATTGCATGCAACAATGAAATAGAAATGGAATCAATTGATAGTAGTATAGCTATGGGGATTCTGGACCAACGCGTGTTAGTGTCACACCGACACACACGGACACACCACACATGCACACTTGTTGGCGAGGGGGTGAGGTGCGGGTGAGCGGGGAGGGTTCAAAGTCCAAATAGTCAGCACTTTTTTTGCAAAGTCAGCACATTCCTGATGAAATGTAATCCGATGCCAAAAAGTATCTAATTACCCCCCACCTATGCGGTTGACGCATTTATTGACCTTCAAAATCTCCAAAATTGCTAATAGTGCAAGAGTGCGAGCCATGTAAATTTATGTAGTTGTGAGAGCAAAATCTTACACGGACACACCCATACAAGTGAACATGATGGTGAGGAGGTGTGAGGAGGGGTGTGAAATTACCCCACACGTGTGCGGTCCAATGGAGTGGGGTAGTGTAGATCTTCAAATTTCTGCAAGAAGAAGATGGACCTTGAAAACATGGTGATGGGACGGAGGGGGGCAAGTATCAGATGCTGTTGGGGCAGTAACCTGGAAGAAGGTGAGTCTCTTTCTAATACATTTAATATTTCATTGCATCTCTGTCTGACGTGTATCAATGATAACGCGCTGCTGTCGCTAACGGCACGCGCCAAAACCCCTCCCTTCACCCAAGCGATATTAGCTCTTTCTCTCTAATTGCGCGAAGGATGCTGTACGATGACCCGATCATCGTGGCACGTGTGGCCAAACCTCCGCCCAAAAATGCATCATGGAGACAGCAGTAGCAGACATGTGTGTGTGTGTGTGTGCGTCTCACCTAGCCCGTCCAATAAGATTTAAGCATTTTACAATAACAAATTTAGTGTTCCTCACACATACACACATTTTCGCAAATGTGTAAAGAATATGAGTTTCTCTCCATCTCTCTCTGTTTTATTCAATCTCATTTATTCTATATATGATGCTGCTTACTGAGCGCAATTTTCTATCAATGTATTTGGGCAAAAGTTTAGTAAAATTTTTTCACCAATGAGTGAAGCCTCTCCCCCATAATACGCCAAATTTTACCCCCTCTACTATTTTAAACGCAGTTAATATTAAGTGATGATATTCGGGGGAATATTCAATTGACTGCATTATCTCACCCGTTGCATATCTGCAAGGAATAGTTGGAGGCACTGTCACGAAAAAAAAAAGTGAAGTGACTTTATTATTTCATCAAACACTAGCCAAGAACTGTGAAATATTAGAAAGGTAAGATTTGCTATTATAATAAATTTATTTAACAATTTATAAGTCAAATTATTATTATTTAAAATATTTTCAGATGGATCTCTCACTGATCAATAATTGTGGAAAAATAAATACATTTTTACCACTTATAAAATTAAGCGATATTGAAATCAATGTCAATTTTAAAGTAATAAAAATGCGGGAGGCCAATACCAAGTTTGGCAAGAAAATAATTATAGATAGTGATAAGTTCTCATTCTTCCTACCGCCTAGATTTAGTAAAATTCTAGACAATAAGGAATATTATAATAATTTAGTTGATAAGATAAATGAAGGATGTATATATGTGAAGATAGAAGAGGGTGGACAATATCGAGGAATTGAATTTATAATGAAAAGTGAATAATAAAGAATAATAGAAAGGAAATAATGTTTTTATATTTTTTCCCAACTTTGCGGGTAACATATCATGATTCATACATGAGCACGTGTTACATGGTCAAGTTTTCCAAAAGATGTATAGCTGTATAACACACTATCAATTTCAGAAAAACAGAAATAAGCAGTTTGCACACTGTTCAATCTCCCATATGAGAGTCAGAGGTAGCCTCACCCTGTTTTCTGAAGATGTGTAGCCCATAGTCATATCAATTTCAGAAAAACAGAAGTATGCAGTTTGCATACTGTTCCGATCCTCTCTGAGAGTCAAAGGTAACCTCATTAGCAAGTTAACATTAGTAATAACCAGTTCAGTGCAGTTCACAACAAACATCATAATGAAGGATACAATTAAATTTTTAGTAAGTATTTACTTAAATATATATGGTTTTGTAAATAATTTATTATTATATTAATTACTTTTATCATTTTTAAAACTAATTTTTTAATTTTTCAGAAAGAAATGTTCAAGCCAATAAAAGCAATTGAAAATGCGGACCGCTATCGCGAGGCAGTACGCTACTACCGTGCAACCTTGAAAGGACCAGATGATTTTACCGATTGGCTGGATGATGATGATCTACCAAGATTAGTCCACGATATTGCATATGCTGTGGAGGAGGAGGAGAGCTGGGATGATGGTGAAGATGTTATTGTGCGAGGTGACGATGTAGACTTTGAAAGATTATTCGGTCATATTGACCATGAAATTGATTTTCAAGATGATGATGATAATGATAGTGATGAATCTGCTGGTTACTGTAGTGAGACTGAGGCTGATAGAGAGAGAGAAAGAGAGAGAGAAAGAGCGATAGTGGAAGTGTGTGTGTATGTGTATGTATGTGCTACCATTATCATCATCATCTTGAAAATCAATTTCAAAGATTTCATGGTCAATATAACCTAATAATGTTGACAAGTCAACGTCACCTCGCACAACAGCATCATCATCATCATTAACCCTCATCCTCGGCATATGTAATATCATGGAATAATCTTGGTAAGTCATATACATCAAGTCAATCGTGAAAAATCATCTGGCTTTTTTAAAATGGTGCACGGTAGGAGTGCACTGTCTCACGATAGCGGACTGAGGAGGAGAGCGTTTCAAAAGAAGAAGAAGAAGAAATGCCATGTAAAATAACAGACAAGTACCGCCACCACCACCACCACCACAAGTATTTGTGTCGACCTAGCAGCTACAAAAGATGCGAATATATACCTATGCAGAGTGATAATGCAGCGGGGTGATGTGTAAAGCCCGTCCAGAAATGGTATTTCTCATGGCGGTCAAGCAGCTGTAAAAGATGACACATACACATGGTGGCTTCAAACATCATCATCATCAGGACATCCACTCATTTGTAAGTATGGAAAATCTTAATTTTTATTATAAACTATCACATTTGTGTAATACTAATCTTATATGTAGTATTATTCATAGGTTTCTCTGTATTTTGTTGGTCGAGCAGTACACAGCCGACAACGATATTTTGTCGGTCGTGCAGTCGCAACCAAAGAGAGAGAGAGACATTAATGATGACTACCACCGAAAGGCCAAGTGTGTAGTCAGACACATCGATGTAGATGTGAAAAAAAAATTATGATTAGGATTAGGATTTTATTAAATAAAAAGAAATATATATATATTAAAAAAATTTTATTTTTTTTCATCCTCCTCCTCCACCCTCTCCTCCTCCTCTTCCCCATCCTCTTCCTCCTCCACACCCCCCAACGCTTCCGACACCCCGATTAAAAATTCCTCATCCTGGAGGAGCTCCTCCAGTGTCTCGAGGATGTCTTCCACGATGGGGTCGAATACCCCCTCCTACTCCTCTCCCTCCTCCTCCAGTTCTACATCTACCAGTTCCATCATTAGATCTTGTTCCTCCTCCTCCTCCTTGCAAAATAGTTAGTTTCCCGAAGGATCGAGATTCTAACAAATTAAATAAATTAAATGTAAGAAGAATAATAAAAAGAATAAGAATAAAAAAAAAAACTTACTGCATTTAATTGCACCATGGTGTATCCAATGTAACTGACAGATTTATACTGAGATGCATCAAAGACTAACTAACTAGCAAACCTAAACTGTAATCTCAAGACAACAAATTCTACTTCCTATCATGTTACTAATTTTGCATAGCATTCACAGTGTAGAATACATTCTCTGCAAAGAGACAGCTTGGAGAAATAAAGAAACATATATGCTTTAATAAAAAAATATTTATTCATTTATAATTAATATACTACTCCTCGGCCTCCCACATATACTGTTGCTGTTCCTGCTGTTGCTGCTGCTGCTGCTCCTGCTGCTGCTGCTGCGGATGTTGTTGTCGCCATCGCCGGTGCTCCTGGATAAAATTTAAAAATCCGTACATATCTTCACGGAATTCCAGGAAGCAATCTATACTGAAGATGCGTCGACGACGGCGCTGCGCCTCATCACCATCAGGGGCAGCAGTAGCAACATAGGAAATAGAGGACGTCCTGACGTCCACTATCGTCCGCCAGAACTAATAAATAAAATATATATTGAAATTATTTTGGATAAGAAGAGAGAGAGAGAGAATCTTACCTCAAATTCCTCTGACATCTCCTCGTCATCACTTTCATGATGCTGCCGCCGTAGCCATTGTTCACGGTTAAAACTAACATATTCGCGGATTTCTTAACGGAATTCCCTGAAGAAATCCACGACAATGAAGCAACGGCGACGGCGTCGCGCATCATCCTCATCGGGGGCAGCATTAACATAGGCATCGATGGATGCCCTAGCACCAATCAATTCCTGCCAATTCTAATACACAAAATATATTATTTAGGGAAAAATAAAAAAACAAAAAAAATCTTACCATAAACTCCTCCGACATTTCATCAACGTTTTCATCATTTGCAGCCTGCAACAATTGAATAAAAAAAGATCTTTATCACATTAACACTAATTCATTACACCACAAGTCTGATTTCTTGACCACTTTTTTACTCACCATTTTTTTCACCAGTTTCTTCCTTTTGAGTACACACTTAATATTTGACACTTGATATAGATGATAATGTTTTTATAGAGAGCACATCTCCCACTTAAAAAAATCTTGAAAGTATATTTTGCATAGTTGCACTTTTTCCTCTGAAGCTTCTCCCCCTCTTATTGTCAGAAACAGATTATATATCTGCTTAAAATGTAACGTGTAAGCGGAATGGTATACATTTAATAATAAGAGATCAGTTTGATGTGGGAAAAAAATTATTTATTCAATTATTATATACATTAAGTTAATTTCCTAACTGTACTATTAAGGGGGTTATATTCAATAACTCGATCATGTATAATTAAGCAGTACGCGGTGGTATTATGGGGTATATTTTGCATGCATTCCATCTCAATTCGGATGTCAACCGTACCGCTTTTTATACTATCGTTTTGATGCGAGCAATCGATCGGCATGATTGGGCCAATAATTGTGAAATCCTGTAGACTTAGCATGGGTGCAGCTTTTCTGCCTGCATAGTAAGACCTTATAAAGTTTAAGTACATATCGTACAGGGTAGAATAGCACAATTCTTCAAAGTTCAAATTCAATCGATCGTAGGGGTATGATTCCGAATTTAGGTAAAGTTTGACATCCGATAGATAACAATTATCGAAACTGACAGACACTCTATCGCGAGTGCTGGCTCTTTTGTTGGTCCTCAGCGCCAGTATCACGTATCGAGGCTTCTCAAGTTGCGTCGCAGCCTTCACCGTCCACACATGCTTCATCGCGGTAGGCAGTAGCGGATACTCGTACAGATCCCAAGTGCGAAAAGCAACGCTAATCATATTCCCTTTCTCGATATAGCGTAAAAATTGTAATTTTGTCATATCATTTAGGGTGAGATGAGGCATTCGCCACTGTATCCTGCCCAGTTGAACCCTTGATTTGTTAACATTACCACTCTCGGTTATCAGTGAAATATCATCGCGCGCACGTGTTAGCACAAGTTCATGTCGACCATTTACTACCACACGCTTGTAGTCTTCGCAAAATCCCAGCAGCATTCGCAGCGGCACGCTGAAGCTAAAGTTGTTTTTATTCAATGTCAAATCATAGCCATTTAGACTCCAACCAGCATTCCTCAGAGCAGCACTCTCCTCGCTGGTCAACGTCGCCAAATTCTTGATACTAGTAGTTACACCTACATTCTTACATCGGTCAATCTCGATACCGTTCAGCTCGTAACGGATCTCATTGAACATGTATGCAACACAATTGTTGTCTAGATTGACCGTGACAGGATTATCGTCAGCTTTTACACCTTCCACCAATTTTCCCTCAATGTAGAGATAACTCTCAAAGGGCAGTGTAACCAGATCCTGCTGCTGTATCGGTATGCGTATCTCATCATTGTTCTCCAGCGATGTATTTGCATACGGATTATACGCATGCATCTCAAATTTAGTTATACGATCGTCAGACATTGGTTTTCCAGTGATATTTAGCGGGTCCATTTCTTATATTTCAACGGTCTTTTCACCGTATATCCCAAAGATTGGAGAAACTTGATATTTTTCAGAGTTAGGCCTGTATTAGACTTCAGAATGCCTGTACTAGTAGTAGTATTGGCAGTGTTATTGTTGATGGATTTGTCTTCTCCGTAATTATCACTGCTGTCGTTGTAAATTAGCATTTCCTCAGATGTAACCTCACGTTGATTTCCTCGTCACCGAAATGTACAAGGTTATCGTATTGGTCCAAGATATTCACAGAGAGATAATCAATGCTCCGTGCAACCACTGGCATGTAAATGACGTTTCTCGGTGTTTCCGAGATCTTATATCCTGGCGGTACATTGGGAAAAAATTCGTGTATGGTATGCCTAGGCTTCCCGTTCACATATGCACCGGTGGTGACACTGCACGTAATTCGCAGAACATTAACAGCACTGGGTGCTACGAATTGAATGCAATAAGCAAGTACCTGCAAGAGAAAATTGCAGAAAATGAGAATTTAGTGAATACTGATCTAAACGATGTTCTCGAGATACATGCAAATTGGAATACACTAAGGAGTATGATTCGATGCATGTATCGTGTGAATTTCAGCAAGGGTCCCAACAGTATTGCAGAACTCTTGGGATTCTCAAACACTAGAATAATCGAGCCCCGTCACTGGGTCGAGTCAGATAATACTAATTTCATGATAATATTCCGCCAAGACGGTACCAATCTGCGACACATTTACAACGATCATGTGAATACAGACATGACATTTGACCAATTCACCAAATTATGCTCACACTGTTGGCATGAAAACTATGGATTCTTGGTGGTGGACAAGGACAGTCCTCTTCAAGATGGACGATATCGAAAGGGTTTTAATGAGTTTGCATTGCTCTAATTAAATCAGTCTGATTAGATCAGTTCAACGGATCTGTCCTATAGCCTGTTTAGTTGATCAGTTTAACTGATTGGTTCAACTGACCTGTTCAACCAGTTCAGCTGACCTGTTAAAACAGTTCAACTGACCTGTTTATCGGTTCAACTGACCTGTTCATCAGTTCAACTGATCGGTTCAATCAGTTCAACTGACCTGTTCAACCAGTTCAACTGACCTGTTTATCGGTTCAACTGACCTGTTTATCGGTTCAACTGACCTGTTCATCAGTTCAACTGATCGGTTCAATCAGTTCAACTGACCTGTTCAACCAGTTCGACTGACCTGTTTATCGGTTCAACTGACCTGTTCATCGGTTCAACTGATCTGTTCATCGGTTCAACTGGTCGATTCAATCAGTTCAACTGATTGGTTCAAAGATGGATGAGAAGGAGCTTATCAAGAAAATTGCTGAAACCAGTCAGATAATACGGAAGAAGCATCGAGCACTGAAAACTGGTAGACTTGAGAATGAGGAAGCGTTCACCGAAGCTTATCAACCGATAATTGCACCACTAAGGAAATTGGTATCAGTGACGGAACAGACAAAGAATCATGCAAAGAATAGCAGTAAAGAGGTATATGATGATGATGATGATGATGAGGGGAACGATGAGATTGCAGATGATGATTATACCAATATGTCATATACAGGTATAATTGGTTCAACACCAATTGTAAAACAGTATGATACACTTGGACAAAGATTTGGCAATAACAATTCGGTAGATCAGTCCAAACGTATGCGTTTGGATTCACGTCTCTCACCGATTGAGAGCGATCATGCATCGTACGCATCATCATCATCAGCAGCAGTAGCAGCTGCTGCTGCTGCTGCTACAACACCCTCTGTGCTTGAACAGTCTGTTCGTGAAATGATGCGGAGTCAGCCAGACGCTACAATAAATGCAATGTCCAAGAATCTTGAAATTACAGAATACATGAAATTATTCTTTGCCGACCCGAAAGATGTCATAGATAATGTTTATGGTGTGTATTACAAGGGTGATGATTTAATGCTTGGCAAAACAAGGTTTAAAGTCACTAAAAACGATACGATTATTGTCAATGATAAATCTTTTCCCGGCACACGGGGTCTGTTTGAACTAATTACGGATAAAGATTTGAAAAACTATAAGGAAATTCTGGAGATTACAAAAGCACACAGACGTCAAAATTCTGATAAAAATCAAATGATTGGAAATAAAGGTTACAAGTATAAGAAAGTTATAGCACCGCTATTCAGACAAAATTCGAACATACAGAGGAAAACTATATCAGCGACTGCAGTAGCAACAGCTCTCATGTCCATACCATCTTCCCAACACGAGGGTCATGGTATTTCAATGAAATTGGTTAATAGTAAACCTATCGAGTATGTACACTGGGATGATCCAAATGAACTGGTTGCTCGTCTCAGACTCTTGATTGCATCTCAATCGGCCGGTCACACTGGCCATGAAAATGAAATTTTATCGATCATCGAGGAATTTCGCGAAGCCGATTTGATTCTATAAAACTATTGACAATTTGGGAAACGGTATCAGTTTAGCATGACTCATTGTGGTAGTATGACAATAAGGCTAGAATGAAAAATAAAGTTTGGTTTAGAATCACGAAGAAGGGGGCGGATTGGATTTCTGTACTCTGCCAGCTCTTGCAGCAACTCGTGCTCTGTTTCACTAGCAAAAAAGAAGAAGAAGAAGCGGAGGAATGAGTAAGGAAAAGAGACAGCTGGTCGAAGAACTGCATAAGCCTGCCCGGCGAAATTTCCCAAGAAGACGGGTAATCGTACGTGGTTATGATGATCTCTGGCAGGCAGATTTGGTTGATATGCGCAACTACAAAGACTCTGGCTACCAATACATATTGACATGTATCGATGCATTCGATGCGATCAAAGTATGCTTGGGCTGCTGCACTAAAGACTAAGAATGCCGAGGACGTTAGTGCAGCGTTTGCAAAAATTCTGCAAAAGGGTGGAGGAAGATGTCCGAGAAATCTGCAGACAGATGACGGCAAAGAGTTCTACAATGTCACATTCCGAAATCTCGTGAAAAAACACACAATTAATCACTATTCGACATACAGCCCAATCAAGGCGTCGATCGTCGAACGTTGGAATCGAACACTAAAGACTGAAATGTGGAAGCAGTTTAGTTTAAATGGAAATTACAAGTGGTGTGTGATACTGCAAGATCTCGTCTCGGCTTACAACAAGAAACGTCATCGCACTATCCAGATGCGGCCTGTAGATGTGAGGCCCGATACTCTGATTGCTGAATTTAGTCTGTCGAAAATTAGAAAAAAGCCGGCCAAATTCAAGATTGGAGATTTCGTGAGAATAAGTAAATTTAAGAGAGTTTTTGCCAAGGGATACACACCAAACTGGACAAGTGAAGTCTTTGCAATTACCAAAGTTTGTTATACCACACCCGTCACCTATCTTCTGCAAGACTATCGTGGCAAAGACATTAAAGGCGGTTTCTACGAGTATGAATTGCAAAAGACAAAAGTTCCCGATACATATCTGGTGGAGCAGGTACTGCGCAAAAAGGATAATAAGATTTATGTAAAATGGTTGGGAATGGATTCATCGTGTAACTCTTGGATTAATAAAAATGACATTGTATAAGATTTTCAATAAATCAGTCTTTTATTCCACCAATCGTGTCTTACAATATTCATTTTGCATTATAAATACATTCCTCATTGCACATACTTTCCTCGCACAATGCCATGCACAGTGGTGAAATTTATCATTATTCACATAGTCCTTCAGACGAAATTTAAACATTTGATCGTCAAATTCTCTAATGTTCAACGTCGGGTAAAAGTCTCTGAGCCATGTAATCTTCTCCAGTCCCTTTACGTATACGGTGATGGTCTTCACATCATCCTCATCCTGGAGAATCATTCGGATTATATCATTCATCAGCTGACTGCACTGTTTGTATGGTGTATAACCATCAGTCCAGCAAAATCCGTGATGATTGTTGCGCAGCCAATTTGCCCGTTTTATTTCCTCATTGGTCAGCCAATTGTAGGAAAAGGGCTCCCTGAAGACTAAATGTTGTAGTCTCTTTCCGTAGAGGGCGGCAAACTCTTTCACGATGAATCTCTTATTGTCCAGAGTAAATCCCTGCACATCGATAAAAATCACTTTGGTGCACTCCATGACAACTATTGACCTCTGACTAAATTAAGGCTCTGTGCACCAGCCACCTTTATACATTCGAAAACGCTTACATTGCAACTACTTAAATCTATAGTAAATACTAATAAACTATACTAAACTTATTTTATAGTGCCCCCACGGAAGAGTCGAGTATGAATCATCATCATCTGTGAGGAGGTAACGTTTATCGTCATGCGGACTAAGAGCAATTTTTCTCTGTGAAACGGAATAGACTTTGTGCAATTTGGATCTTATATTATTCTGAACTCTAATTTTCTCCGTTGAATTCTGTAAACATTCAACATAATCTTCGAAAGTTATCTCCTTTGCAATCACATAATTTTTCACTCCTTTAGCCTTCTTTACAATTTCAGCAGACCCATTTACCTTCAGAGAATACATTTTCGATCTTAGTCCCACAAATTCACTCATAATTTTCCCGTTGTTCTCATCTTTCATGAGACCGGGGATTTTCTTATTTAAGAGCGGGATATTGTAGATGTTGTCAGGTGGATAGTCACTTGTATCAAATTTGTGAATATCCCGCCTCATGATTTGATAAACGTCCTCACAGATAATGTCATAAATCAAACTATCCGTATCAGTATAAAGAACCTTACAACTAGACCCGAATGTGTGATGCATATAATCATAATGAAATTCATACAAGCAAGTTTTTGAAATATCTAATATGGACATGCCTACGTAAATTGGTTTATCAAATTTAACTGATAATTTGGAAAGTTCAATAGCGGCCAGATTCTCATTGAATATCGCGCGGCTGTGAAAATTTGGCTTGGAGATTAACGCTTCAGCCCCATATCTTCCCTCCCACTTGGTCACGAGCTTCACGTCAACGCGATTTCGCACATTCTCCATCGTTTTCCCGAAAACCGCATTGTTCATCAGCTTAAACAGATTTTTCTCAAAATCATTCTTTGCGGTTGTACGTAATCGCGTATTAAGCTGGATGTAAGAGTTGAGCCAGGTGGACTGCTGAAATCGTAAACCACGATGGATACGCTTGAGTACAAGACCATGTCGCAGACATTGCTGTAGCGCACGGTAGTGTATCACATAACGCTCCTTATCGCTTACGGTTGCAAGCAGCTTCGCCTGACTCGATGAACCCGGCGGTTTTTCGCGAACCGGACAAAATGGTAAATCACTGTGCTTGTCATGAAGCTCGCGTGGGTACTCGAGATCCACCTCAAGGATGTATCCGATTGGGGAATCCATGGGAACGCTAAAGACGTTAAAATGTACAGCGTCCTCCATCCATTGGAAGTCGTGTGTCGGCAATGGTTGACTCATTGCCCAACCATACAAGTTATTCACATCAAAGTACATCAGGTAACGCGATGCTTCCTCCGGATTAAAATCTGACATGTACTTATTATTGGCTTTAGCATATCGATGGGAACACTGACTCAAACCACCGCGTATTCCACGTTCAATGAATAAAAGCATATCAATGTCGGTAAATAATTCTAGTTTAACATTAGTAAATTTTAACATTGCATCCCAGGTGAAGCCTGGGAGCGTATAATAATGTGCAGGATCTAGTGTATAATTTTCAATGCAGCTATCGCGAAAATTCTCGAAAACATCAGCCAATAATAGTACGTCAGTCTTTAAATAAAGGTCACTGTACTCTCCAAGCGTTCTCACCTGGAATCTGGTCCACACATCTACGGCATGATTATATGCATCATCCATTATATTGCTATCGGTTAATCTATTGTAAAATGATTCACGTGTAGGTAAAGCCGTTTCTTCCAATTTGGACAGATCGTCCACATAGTCGTAAGGAAAAATACTTTTCTTCGTAAGTAAATTAAAATGATTATCGTCTAAATTTGGAAACTGTGATTTTAGATTTAATAATTGTGATTTTTCTAAATATGAACTAAGCTTGTCCAGACTAGAGGCTAAAAATTTGAATGAATCTATAAAACGTAATTTAATATTGTATTCTTGAACATATTTTGTAAATGAAATGTATTTTTCCTTATTCAGGGGGAGTAGTTCGATCTGTCCCTCGACAGCGTTCGCCATCTCTTCAATTACAAAATGTGCATCGTAGCCTGATAAATTGTGAAAAATTACTGGAATAACATTCGAATCTTTAAAGTTTAAATTACAACTATTGTGGGCATGCCCCCTATATCTTCCATTAATATGATCATGATCGTGAACTACTATATCGCCTGGAAGAAACGGCATTTTACAGATATGACACTGTGAATCGTGCGCGTGTCGTCTTAAATCTAACAAATTGAGCGGTTGCATAGGTTGCTCACTGTTCAGTTTGTCTCGTGCAAATCGTGCAATTTCCAACAATTCACGAGCAAACCAATTTGAACAATCTAAGCCGCGGTATGAACTATATCTAGTAAGAGTCTCATCTCTATTACACTTAAAATAATAACCTACACTAAATGGTATGTGATGCTGATAAGTGTTTGTGTTCTGTGCGGGATCCGAATTGTTCACCTTTCTCAAAAGACACTCAAAATCAGCATACACTATAAACGGCACACGTTCACTGTTCTTAATGTTTTTAAAACTAATCCATCGATTGTCTGCAGTGGGGAGAACCGCTCTCACTGGTTTTACACGTTCAATGTGTCATACAATGTGATGATCCAATTTCTCCCGAGTGTGGAAATAGTGGAGACATCTGCAATATAATTACTAATTAGACACTGAAAAAAAATTTTTTTTCTCTTCTTCTTTTCCCATCCTTACCTATCACATATAAACTTTGAAGACCTATGTTTGCTGAGCTGCATTCCAACGAGATGTGACAGGTTTTTGATGCATGTAAAGTGTCCGATTCCCTCAGAATCAGTTAGAAGCAGTAGATTAACGTGTCTCGCACGTTTCAACGTGGTCAGCTGTAGTAGTACTATTTTACCAGCATCCTCAGCATCACACTCCGTGGTGAAAACATTGATCGACACATCATTATTCGACTCAAATTTTCTAATTTCCCGCAAAGATGTTGGGAAGGAAATGTTTTCAATGTTCAACACTGATCTGTAGTGCGGATATGATTGAGTGCGGCTTGTATGCTGGGTAGCTGGAAATAGTGCCGCTACAACTGACCATGCGAAACATGCATTGTCCGAACTATCAATGTTAATCACTGCCTTCTTCTTCTGAATGTAGTCGGGTAAACTTATACATGCACCGGATCGCAGAGGATTATACTTGTTCACGTTTAACTCCAAATGTATAATCTGTGTCAATTTCCACCCACTGTCACGCTCCTGGAATTCTTCCAGCTCCCTCAGCAGCGATTCCTTCACATGCTCACGATACCACCCACTCAAATTGTCTGTGGTGAAGAGCGACATATTCTTGGTGGCAAAAGTCTTCACCTCGCTCTTCTCACCACTTTCAAAGTTTGCGCAAAAAACACAGTTCACTTTCACAGATGTAAACTTTTGCAGCGCGTGAGAAAGTTTATCAGCAACTATCTCTTCGGATTCCTGAAGGAATAGCTTCGGGTCCATATAATTAAAATTAACAACCATCCCACTAAACAAACGTGATTTGAATGATGACTCCAAATCTTCCCACTGTAGGTGAGATGGTTGTTGTGATGTACCAGCACCAAATTTGGAGAGTCTTGCTCTCTGCGCCCGTAGGAGCAGGGAGGAGCCGAGTTACGCACCGATTTATTCAGCACGGCCGAATTCAGCACGGCTTTTTTCAGCAAAGTCAAAATTGCGCACGACCAGATTCAGCACGACCTATTTATACTCAGCGAATATTATGCACGACCGAATTGCGCACCATTTGTTTTTGGAAATAGACCGAATTCAACACAAAATTAAATTACCAGAAATATAACTAGATTCCTGCATAAAATAAAATTAGTGGATTCCATTTCGATACATACCACTTCGACACGTGTGTTTTCGACGAGTTGACAATACACACCACCAGATGTTAACTACTTAGAACCTCGTTTCCTTATTTCTAATTTCAATTTGAAATGTTGAAAAATGTCGCTTCAAAAAATCCGTACTAAAATTGAAAATGTTAAAAAAACGTGTGTCGAATTTGTTTCTGTCGAAATGGACCACACTAATTTTATTTTATGCAGGAATCTAGTTATATTTTTGTTAATTTAATTTTGTGTTGAATTCGGTCTATTTCCAAAAACAAATGGTGCGCAATTCGGTCGTGCATAATATTCGCTGTGTATAAATAGGTCGTGCTGAGTCTGGTCGTGCGCAATCTTGACTTTGCTGAAAAAAGCCGTGCTGAATTCGGCCGTGCTGAATAAATCGGTGCGTAACTCGGCACCACCCGTAGGAGCATACACTTTAGACGTGCAATTTCAGCAAATTTTTTCTGCCTCAGTCCGACAGATGTATTATTATCAATACTTTGATTGATTGAATCAATATAATTTACACATTGAATCTTCCAATGCTTAAACTCTATGGGAGTTTTAATTAATCTTAAAGATTTAATTAGCGCAGCCTCCATTTTTCCAAGTAAACCAGTGTGTCTACTGTAGTATAATTTTAAGCCAAGTATACCTATCTGTGATTCAATTCCTACTGAAGTACAATAAAAATCTACAGCCACTAAATATTATCTTAGGTGCAAGTTTCCATTGATGATGATGATGAAATTTGCAGTCAAAATGCATCGATAGAAAAATGTAATTGGACAAAAAGAGAGGAGTCATATGCGCTATAAAATGCTTAAATCTAATTGGACCCCAGGTGAGATGTGTCACCAGTCTCATATAAAATGCTTAAATCTTATTGGGCGGGCTAGGTGAGACGCACACACACACACACACACACATGTCTGCTACTGCTGTCTCCATGATGCATTTTTGGGCGGAGGTTTGGCCACACGTGCCACGATGATCGGGTCATCGTACAGCATCCTTCGCGCAATTAGAGAGAAAGAGCTAATATCGCTTGGGTGAAGGGAGGGGTTTTGGCGCGTGCCGTTAGCGACAGCAGCGCGTTATCATTGATACACGTCAGACAGAGATGCAATGAAATATTAAATGTATTAGAAAGAGACTCACCTTCTTCCAGGTTACTGCCCCAACAGCATCTGATACTTGCCCCCCTCCGTCCCATCACCATGTTTTCAAGGTCCATCTTCTTCTTGCAGAAATTTGAAGATCTACACTACCCCACTCCATTGGACCGCACACGTGTGGGGTAATTTCACACCCCTCCTCACACCTCCTCACCATCATGTTCACTTGTATGGGTGTGTCCGTGTAAGATTTTGCTCTCACAACTACATAAATTTACATGGCTCGCACTCTTGCACTATTAGCAATTTTGGAGATTTTGAAGGTCAATAAATGCGTCAACCGCATAGGTGGGGGGTAATTAGATACTTTTTGGCATCGGATTACATTTCATCAGGAATGTGCTGACTTTGCAAAAAAAGTGCTGACTATTTGGACTTTGAACCCTCCCCGCTCACCCGCACCTCACCCCCTCGCCAACAAGTGTGCATGTGTGGTGTGACCGTGTGTGTCGGTGTGACACTAACACACGTTGGTCCAGAATCCCCATAGCTATACTACTATTGATAACATTTCCCCTCCGTTAGACATAAACTTCAACGATCTATTCATGGATTTAAGCGAAGATGACCAACAAAAATCCCTCCTAATCCCTAATTCTAAACATCTTTACAAACATAAGATTAATGAAACAACTGAAGAAAACAAAGAAGACAAAAATACCACGGGAATACAAGACACAACAAAAATAAATGGGAAAAAAGACAACTTAATTTTACATGCAAAACAATTAAACATAAGTAAAATACAAAAACCAATCAGAAAATTAACAGAGCAAACAAAATTAAGAAAAATAGATGTCAGAGACCTAATAAAAAATAACATATAAACCCTAATCACCAGACTAAATATCAAACAAAAGAACTAAATTAACCAACAAGGAAAGTTAAAATACTACCCTAATAAACCACACACATATCAAATAACATGGAATCGACAATCATTCTCTGGAACGCCAGAAGCATACGATACAAAAAAGCTTCACTAAATTATCTTTAAATACGGCTTTGACACACTATGCCTAACAGAAACATGGTTGAACAATTCCGAACACTTTTACTTAAATGGCTACAAAATAAACAGAATAGACTAAAACAGTTGTGGAGGAGGAGTTGCCACATTCACAAAAAATAATCTCCTTACTTTTAACGTCCCACTAACAAACAACTATGGTTCCATAAAAGAAATCTGCTGCATTAAGATAAAAATCTTTGAAAAGATGCTACACTTATTCCTTATATATAATCAACCCAGCAGCACAATACTAGAATATGAATGGTCAGCTTTACTTGAAGACATTGACAAAATATAACAAACAATAACAAATACTATTTAATACTTGGAGATCTAAACTCCCAACACACTAGCTGGGGCAGCACCAACATAAACAAAAATAGGTCTATTCTCAACAAATTCATAACTAAAAATAAGTTACAAATACTTAACAAAAATAAATCAACAATGATCAATCAAAATAATACCACAAGTATCCCAGACATCATTATTGGACACACAGAATTTTATAACAAACATAACTTTATGATATCCATTGAAGATGATAATCTAGACAGCGACCACTTACCAGTAATACTCAAACTTGAAAATACAAACAAAAAAAGAGAATAAGACCCCATAAGAATAAAGATTAACCATCAAAAACTGAACCTTCATAACTTTAGAAGAGCCATTCATAACTACAACAAAACAGAAGAAATTAATGAAACAAACTACCTACAAAAATACGACGAAATCAAAACTGATATTATAATCATGATCCAAAATAATGATGGACTACCATTCCTACAAGACATTCAAAATCCAAACCAACTAAATAACCCTCCTCCAAACTACAAGTACCAACATTTCACTCCCAAGACATGGTGGGACAATGAATGCAACGAAGCCAGAATTGCAAAAAATTTAGCATTCAAAAAATACTTACAATACAGAAGCCAACAAAACTTTAACATCCATTTAAAAGAAAATAAAACTTTCGAAAACTTAATTAATAAAAAGAAAACTGACAACTTTAACAAATATATTGATAACATAAATAAGGATACATCAATTAAAACACTATGGGACAAAATTAAAATGCTAAAAAATTCAAAATATCTAAGGGATATAAACACAACTGAACTACCAGATGAAGAAACTCTACTTAACAGCATTTCCAAATTAACCCCTCAATGGGTAAACCCCATGCCTTCTTTCAAAAACAAAATGAAATCAAACAATACTGAATTTAATACACCCTATTCCTATGATAATAATGAATTCACCTCAACGGAACTTGAAAACACAATAAGAAACCTCAAAACTTCATCCTCTCCAGGTCCAGACAACAAAATAATAAAAGAATTTGGAAATAACATAAAAGAAAAACTCCTGATTATATTCAACCAAATAATTAAAACTAATCGAAACTTGGCAAATTCAAAATTACATATATCTTTCACTTATAAATCGGAAAATAAAATTCTACCTAAACAACAAATTTGTTTTCCCGTTCAGACCAAGTTCATGTATTCTGACTAATTTAGCATCATTACTGTCATTTAATATTAATTGTTCATTTTCTTTCAAATGGTTTTTTAATCTGAGTAATTTGTCGACATTTATCGCTAAATATTCCTGATCAAAAACTTCTTATTTTCAAATTTATTACACGAAACTGTTAACAGAATACACACACGAATAATAAAACGAATATTTAATATTTAATTATTAATTATCTGTAACGCGTGCCATTTTTGTTATCCGTAGGAAAATTTTAAACTAACACAATTTTTAACTAACACTTGACTGCAGTCAAGTTTCGTTGCAGTTCCGTTGTTCTCGGCTAGTTTCTGATACAATCGCTCTAGTTCATTCCTTCAGTTGGAGGTTAGGTCGTCGACATCCCAATTCATGCTCGATGGCTGCACTAGGTTTCCCTTTGTAGGCTATGTTGGTCCTCAAGGGTAATAGCTCATCACGATAATCTAGGCGTCCAGGTGTCTGCTTCCGTCATCGTGCTCCCTTCTCTCGATAATCACACCTCTGGACTCACGATAGTCCTTCCATACTTCAACGATAGCTGCGGGACGTTGTTTCTCAACGATATCACAGGGGTGACGAGCCTCTTCTTTCCAGGATTCAAACTCTCCTTAGCTCGCCCCACTATTGCCAAACTCTCGGATCAATTAGGAGAGCACCATTCTGTCTCACTTCAACTATCTATCTGTCTTAATCTAACTAATAGCACCTTTATCATTAAATATTTCAAAAAATAACTTCAGGTTAAAATGTGGTAAATGAAAAATCATCTTAGAATCACTCCCCCTACAACCCCTTAAAATTTCGAAGGGATCATTGTTACGCCCCTTTATAATAATGGGTGGAAAACGAAATCAGCCATAATCATCACTACACTACTGCCCTCTGTTAAGTGTCCGTTTTCTTGAAATTAACCAAAAGATATAAATATTGCGAAGCTTTTAGCACGTGGTTAGTAGGCTAGTGGCCACCTAGCGAAGTGTACGTTAATGAAAATTTTTTGAATAATAAATTGTTGTTACGTATATGAAAGAATAAAAGTTATTTTACAATGACTGATGAAAAAAGTCTAAAACAAGAATTTAAATTAGATTCTGATTGTGAACTTCGTTTTGAAGTTGAATCAAAAAATGAGAAAGTGATATTAGAGGTATATTGCAAATTATTTTAATAATAATTTTAAACTTGTAAGTTTATTTAAAAATTTATCAAAATATGTAATACTTTATTTTTAGTTAAAAAGTGGATTGGCAGAAATATTTGGTACAGAATTAGTAAAAGGTAAAAAATATGAATTTACTTCAGGAGCTAAAGTAGCAGTTTTTACTTGGCAAGGGTGTATAATAGAACTTTTTGGAAAAACTGATGTGAGCTATATAGCTAAAGAAACTCCTATGGGTCTATATTTAAATTGTTATGCAGCAATGGAAAGGATGCGTGAAGCAGCAGAAAAAGCTGACAATAAAGGGCCGATAACAATGGTAGTAGGTCCTTGTGATGTTGGAAAGTCTACTCTTTGTAGGTTACTGCTAAATTATGCAGTTAGAATGGGAAGACGACCAATCTTTGTGGATCTGGATGTTGGCCAAGGACATATTGCTATACCTGGAACTGTAGGAGCTTTATTAGTTGAAAGGCCATCTAATGTAGTAGAAGGTTTTAGTCAACAAGCTCCTTTGGTTTTCCACTTTGGGCATAAAACTCCTAGTGCTAATGTAGCTTTATATAATCTTCTTGTATCTCGTCTAGCAGAAGTTTGTTCTGATAGGCTGCAAGCTAATAAAAAAGCAAGAGTATCTGGTATTGTTATTAATACTTGTGGATGGGTAAAAGGAGAGGGCTATAAATTATTAATACACGCAGCGCAAGCGTTTGAAGTTGATACTATCTTGGTATTGGATCAAGAAAGGCTTTATAACGAGTTGGTTAGAGACAAGCCAGATTTTGTAAAAGTTGTTTTCTTACCAAAAAGTGGAGGTGTTGTTGGAAGAAGCCAAGCTCAAAGAATTGAAGCCAGGGATCAAGAAGTGCGTGAATATTTTTATGGTTATAGAACACCTCTATACCCACACAGTTTTGAAGTTAAATGGAGTGAGGCCAGGTTATATAAAATTGGAGCTCCAATTTTACCTGCATCTTGCATGCCATTAGGAATGAAGGCAGAAGCTAATTTAACAAAATTGGTTGCCGTTACACCAGGTTCAAATTTATTGCATCATTTATTGTCTGTTTCGTTTGCTGTCTCTCCTAAAGATGATGTGGTTCAAACAAATGTAGCTGGATTTGTTTGTGTGTAAGTAGAACATTAACAAAAAGTTTTTGATTAGTTTTATAGAGAATTTCATACTAATCTCTCTTTATGTTTTAGAACAAATGTTGATGTAGAAAGGCAAACTTTTACTGTATTAAGTCCACAACCCAGACCATTACCAAATACAATTTTATTACTTTCGGATATTCAATTTATGGATAGTCATTGATTTTAATTTTGTAAAACTTTTATATAAACATTTTAAAATAAAATACAAAAAAATGTAAAAAGCAGTATTGAATATTTATTTGCTCTCCTTCAGAATAATGATTTTAAATTAATTATGACTTATATTAATATTATATTATATTATATTACATGTACTTGTAATTTTAGATTAATAAGTGCTATTATTGTTTTATATATCAGTTAAGGTTTAAAGATGCAGATAGCCCTCCTATATAGTATAACACTCTACAACACGGTTTCGTTCCGACATAATAACGCAAATTTCGGGAATCTTAATATAAAATACTACAACCTATGATACAGTTTCTCTCTAATAAGATAAGAGAATGATGATAATAAACAATACATCACTGTACTTTTGCAGCACTAAATAATATGACTCTTGTTTAATACGTTTGAAAACTAAATTCCCTTAAAATATAATGACGGGAATTACTTAAAAAAGTATAGAAGCTCGCGAAGTTTTCTAAAAAAACATTGTAAGCATATTATCCCCTTGCATTATTTTAACAAGTCTGGCTCGTGATAAAAATTTTAAGCCAAACTTAAAAATCACGAGTTAAGCTCGTTATCTAATTTCATGTCAAACATGAGTATCACAAGTCTTACTCGTAATAGACGTTTCGGGCCTACCACAAATATCATGAATCGAACTCAAGGTCTTCATAACATAAATATCACGAGTTGAATATCGTTTCTTCCTAGTTAAATTGTAAAACAAAGGGTTATTGAGAAACTATACAGGGTGTAACAAAACGTTTTTTTTTTTAATTGTAATTGTTCAACATACTACAAGCTTTATCTATCGCTAATTAAAACCTGTCAATACTGTTAAAACTGTAACAGCCAGTAAAATGGAATAAATTCTGAGTAAAATTGCCGATCAACAATGTGTTATGAGAATGCAATTAAGGTATTTGTTTTTTATTGGGATTGCTATATTATTTAACCCGTTATAAGGCGCGCGGGATTTCCGTGACACCCCAAGCGTCGAAAATGATGTACACCCTAAAAAACCATGGAGGCTCGCCAAGTTCTGTATAAAAAAATTGTAAACAAATTGTTTATAAACTATATATAAAAAACTTTTATGCAATTTGTTTATAAACTATCTTTATCTTTGATGCATATTGTGAAAAAACTATCTGCGTTTCAAATGCATTTTCTATTTTTTATGCATATTGTTTATAAACTATATATAAAAGAAATCAGCATATTATGATGAAACTATGTATGCTGAGAATAAATAAAGATTACGTACTTGGCTTTATTCTATATATGATTTCAATACTTTTTAACAAGATAAGAAAAATAATGTATTTTTTGTAGTGACTACATATTTTAAATAAATATATTCTTTTTATTGTTATACCTTTTATTAAGAGAATTCATTAAATAAGCCTATAAATACTATATATTTTTTGAATAAGGGGCTTTTTAGAAGGGGATAACTACTTGGCGTAATTTTTTTACATCGGGATGTTTTTAGGGGGATCTTACTGATTTTTGTAAATTTAGACAACATAAAATATTTTGCAATATAGTATAAAGGTATATATATATATAAAAATTGATGCATTTTTGAAGTAATCGTTAATTCCTTATTCACTATGCAGAAATACAAATTAACGACTTTATTCATTGACAAAGATAGTATTAGTTAGACAGAGACAATCAGTTGGTTAAAGTGAAATAGAGTACAGTTGTCTGACTTCAATTATCTATCAGTTTCTGTCTAATAGTTTATAATACCCTTATTATTGAATAGTTTAAGAATTGTGCTTACACGGGAGGTGGTAGTTGGAGGGTTAAATGTAATTATACGGATGGCGAGAGGTAGTTACGCGGGAGGTGGGAGGTGGCTACGCGAAATTTGGAAGTTAGGAAGCGGTTACGTGAGAGACGTGAGGTGGAATGCAGTTATACGGGCGACGACAGGTGATTACAAGGGAGGTATGTGGTGGTTACACGGGAGGTGGGCGGTGTGTGCGCGGGTGATGGAAGTTGGGCGGCGGTTACATTGGAAGGGGAGGTGATTACGCGGGAGATGATAGTTAGGAGAAGTTACTCGAGTGGTTGGGGGTGGGTGGTGGGTATCTTTAAAAAACAGTTATAATTTATTAATAATCAATTATTTCTAATATTTTGTTTATTTACTTAATAATATAAATAATAAAAGAACAGATGCATTAGCGTTGAAAATTTATAATATATTTTAATAGTATCTCCAACTATTTAAGTTCATATCACGTATTTCCTTATATCAAGCTCTATGACGTCATGTTGTGACGTCATTAATAAAAAGTTTTCAAGGGATAGGAAAAGTTAAAATTTATATTTTTTTTCAAATTATTTTCATCTATTTAGGTTCAGAACACGTACTTCGTTATATCAAACTTTATGACGTCACTAATGGCAAATTTCCAAGGGGAGCGAAAAGTAAAAATTTATAATATCTTGTTCATTCAAGTTATTTCCAATAATTTAGGTTCAGAACACGCATTTCCCTATATCAAGCTCTATGACGTCACGCTCTGACTATGATATGAATGAGGTGGGAGATGGGTACGCGGGATAGGTGCGATGGGAGGTGGTTACAAGGGAGGTGGGAGATGGTTACACGGGAGGTGAGAGATGGGAGGTGGGAGGTCGTTACACGGCAGGTGAGTGATGGGAGATGGTTAAACGGGAGGAGGGAAGTGGGAGATGGTTACATGGGTGGTGAGAGATGGGAGGTGGCTACACGGGAGGTGAGAGATGGGAGATGGGTGCTTTTAAAACAAATTGTAATTTATTATTAATAATCAATTATTTATAATATTTAGTTTATTTGTATTATGAATATAAATAATAAATGAAAAAATGCATTAGCGTTATAAAAATTTATAATATTTTTTAACATTATTTCTAACTATTTGGGTTCAGAACACATATTTCGCTATTTCATGCTACCTGACGTCACTAGTGACAGATTATCAAGGGGTGCAAAAACTAAAAAATAATAAACATTTATAATATAATTTTCAAGTTATTTCCATGTATTTAGGTTCGGAAGACGATATTCCGCCATCACTTCCACGTGGGATCTCGATAGAGCGACACCGAATTATTCCGGACGGCAGTGATAAAAACCAAAATTAACTAAAGGTACAAGAGAAGGTAAAATAAGGAACAACAAAAGATTAAAGGATAATCTCCCCTTAAGATAAGTAAAATTAAATAAACAATAAAGCATTTAAAAGGCTATAAAAGTCTGCCTGATATCCATCAACAATGGATCATACTGTAAAGGACAATGATGACACGAACAAAGACGTAGATGCCCAAAATCTACTTAAATTAATAAACTCTTGCAAACAACAAAAAACTAATAAATACTGCGATTCGCCTCACGGTCCTTTTGTAGTAAACATTATCTCTACAAATATTAATGATAACATAGGTAATTATCACCTTATGAGAATCAGTAAAACAATTAAAGAATTCTATAACGAAAACTTCACGGTCTCAAGAGGCGGTAAATACATTATAAAATTAAAATTTGAAAACTTATTCCTAGCAAATAAAATTATAGATTTACAATATAAAATAAATCACAAAAGCTGGTTATTTTATATTCCAAACTTTGCAATAGCAAAAACAGGGATTGTTAAACATGTCAGCCTAGATCTTGATTTATATAGAGAAAGACATATAAAATAAAATATAAATACTAATAAAAGAAACCCCCAAACAAAAGACCTTGAAAGACTTACAAGATGGGACAAAACAAATAATGTACCCATACCAACTAACTCCCTAAAAATATCCTTTTTAACAAATTCACTACCCTCTCATGTTATAATACATAATGTCAAATTAAAGGTTAAGCCTTACAAAGAAAGGATTAGAGTATGCCAAAGGTCTGGGCACTTTGAATACGAACTAGAAAATCACTTTGATAGAGAAAACAGAGACAGCCCCAACTACCTATTTGAATGGTTGCAAATTTACCTTGACAAAAAAGAAACATATAACAAAGGATCACAAACCAACAACATGAAAACAACAAACAACAATGCAAATAACAACAATTGAACACAATACTTATAAAAAAACTAACAATGAAACCATTTACAACCTTTAAAATACTCCCAGGTTATCACAAACAAATCCTACTCCAAAGGACAATACGTATAATAACTCACAAAAAGAAACAACTCCCAATTCGCAAAATAGCAATATAATGGACGAATTTAATTGACAGCACACTAATACCACATATAAAAGAAATTGCATGCAACAATGAAATAGAAATGGAATCAATTGATAACATTTCCCCTCCGTTAGACATAAACTTCAACGATCTATTCATGGATTTAAGCGAAGATGACCAACAAAAATCCCTCCTAATCCCTAATTCTAAACATCTTTACAAACATAAGATTAATGAAACAACTGAAGAAAACAAAGAAGACAAAAATACCACGGGAATACAAGACACAACAAAAATAAATGGGAAAAAAGACAACTTAATTTTACATGCAAAACAATTAAACATAAGTAAAATACAAAAACCAATCAGAAAATTAACAGAGCAAACAAAATTAAGAAAAATAGATGTCAGAGACCTAATAAAAAATAACATATAAACCCTAATCACCAGACTAAATATCAAACAAAAGAACTAAATTAACCAACAAGGAAAGTTAAAATACTACCCTAATAAACCACACACATATCAAATAACATGGAATCGACAATCATTCTCTGGAACGCCAGAAGCATACGATACAAAAAAGCTTCACTAAATTATCTTTAAATACGGCTTTGACACACTATGCCTAACAGAAACATGGTTGAACAATTCCGAACACTTTTACTTAAATGGCTACAAAATAAACAGAATAGACTAAAACAGTTGTGGAGGAGGAGTTGCCACATTCACAAAAAATAATCTCCTTACTTTTAACGTCCCACTAACAAACAACTATGGTTCCATAAAAGAAATCTGCTGCATTAAGATAAAAATCTTTGAAAAGATGCTACACTTATTCCTTATATATAATCAACCCAGCAGCACAATACTAGAATATGAATGGTCAGCTTTACTTGAAGACATTGACAAAATATAACAAACAATAACAAATACTATTTAATACTTGGAGATCTAAACTCCCAACACACTAGCTGGGGCAGCACCAACATAAACAAAAATAGGTCTATTCTCAACAAATTCATAACTAAAAATAAGTTACAAATACTTAACAAAAATAAATCAACAATGATCAATCAAAATAATACCACAAGTATCCCAGACATCATTATTGGACACACAGAATTTTATAACAAACATAACTTTATGATATCCATTGAAGATGATAATCTAGACAGCGACCACTTACCAGTAATACTCAAACTTGAAAATACAAACAAAAAAAGAGAATAAGACCCCATAAGAATAAAGATTAACCATCAAAAACTGAACCTTCATAACTTTAGAAGAGCCATTCATAACTACAACAAAACAGAAGAAATTAATGAAACAAACTACCTACAAAAATACGACGAAATCAAAACTGATATTATAATCATGATCCAAAATAATGATGGACTACCATTCCTACAAGACATTCAAAATCCAAACCAACTAAATAACCCTCCTCCAAACTACAAGTACCAACATTTCACTCCCAAGACATGGTGGGACAATGAATGCAACGAAGCCAGAATTGCAAAAAATTTAGCATTCAAAAAATACTTACAATACAGAAGCCAACAAAACTTTAACATCCATTTAAAAGAAAATAAAACTTTCGAAAACTTAATTAATAAAAAGAAAACTGACAACTTTAACAAATATATTGATAACATAAATAAGGATACATCAATTAAAACACTATGGGACAAAATTAAAATGCTAAAAAATTCAAAATATCTAAGGGATATAAACACAACTGAACTACCAGATGAAGAAACTCTACTTAACAGCATTTCCAAATTAACCCCTCAATGGGTAAACCCCATGCCTTCTTTCAAAAACAAAATGAAATCAAACAATACTGAATTTAATACACCCTATTCCTATGATAATAATGAATTCACCTCAACGGAACTTGAAAACACAATAAGAAACCTCAAAACTTCATCCTCTCCAGGTCCAGACAACAAAATAATAAAAGAATTTGGAAATAACATAAAAGAAAAACTCCTGATTATATTCAACCAAATAATTAAAACTAATCGAAACTTGGCAAATTCAAAATTACATATATCTTTCACTTATAAATCGGAAAATAAAATTCTACCTAAACAACAAATTTGTTTTCCCGTTCAGACCAAGTTCATGTATTCTGACTAATTTAGCATCATTACTGTCATTTAATATTAATTGTTCATTTTCTTTCAAATGGTTTTTTAATCTGAGTAATTTGTCGACATTTATCGCTAAATATTCCTGATCAAAAACTTCTTATTTTCAAATTTATTACACGAAACTGTTAACAGAATACACACACGAATAATAAAACGAATATTTAATATTTAATTATTAATTATCTGTAACGCGTGCCATTTTTGTTATCCGTAGGAAAATTTTAAACTAACACAATTTTTAACTAACACTTGACTGCAGTCAAGTTTCGTTGCAGTTCCGTTGTTCTCGGCTAGTTTCTGATACAATCGCTCTAGTTCATTCCTTCAGTTGGAGGTTAGGTCGTCGACATCCCAATTCATGCTCGATGGCTGCACTAGGTTTCCCTTTGTAGGCTATGTTGGTCCTCAAGGGTAATAGCTCATCACGATAATCTAGGCGTCCAGGTGTCTGCTTCCGTCATCGTGCTCCCTTCTCTCGATAATCACACCTCTGGACTCACGATAGTCCTTCCATACTTCAACGATAGCTGCGGGACGTTGTTTCTCAACGATATCACAGGGGTGACGAGCCTCTTCTTTCCAGGATTCAAACTCTCCTTAGCTCGCCCCACTATTGCCAAACTCTCGGATCAATTAGGAGAGCACCATTCTGTCTCACTTCAACTATCTATCTGTCTTAATCTAACTAATAGCACCTTTATCATTAAATATTTCAAAAAATAACTTCAGGTTAAAATGTGGTAAATGAAAAATCATCTTAGAATCACTCCCCCTACAACCCCTTAAAATTTCGAAGGGATCATTGTTACGCCCCTTTATAATAATGGGTGGAAAACGAAATCAGCCATAATCATCACTACACTACTGCCCTCTGTTAAGTGTCCGTTTTCTTGAAATTAACCAAAAGATATAAATATTGCGAAGCTTTTAGCACGTGGTTAGTAGGCTAGTGGCCACCTAGCGAAGTGTACGTTAATGAAAATTTTTTGAATAATAAATTGTTGTTACGTATATGAAAGAATAAAAGTTATTTTACAATGACTGATGAAAAAAGTCTAAAACAAGAATTTAAATTAGATTCTGATTGTGAACTTCGTTTTGAAGTTGAATCAAAAAATGAGAAAGTGATATTAGAGGTATATTGCAAATTATTTTAATAATAATTTTAAACTTGTAAGTTTATTTAAAAATTTATCAAAATATGTAATACTTTATTTTTAGTTAAAAAGTGGATTGGCAGAAATATTTGGTACAGAATTAGTAAAAGGTAAAAAATATGAATTTACTTCAGGAGCTAAAGTAGCAGTTTTTACTTGGCAAGGGTGTATAATAGAACTTTTTGGAAAAACTGATGTGAGCTATATAGCTAAAGAAACTCCTATGGGTCTATATTTAAATTGTTATGCAGCAATGGAAAGGATGCGTGAAGCAGCAGAAAAAGCTGACAATAAAGGGCCGATAACAATGGTAGTAGGTCCTTGTGATGTTGGAAAGTCTACTCTTTGTAGGTTACTGCTAAATTATGCAGTTAGAATGGGAAGACGACCAATCTTTGTGGATCTGGATGTTGGCCAAGGACATATTGCTATACCTGGAACTGTAGGAGCTTTATTAGTTGAAAGGCCATCTAATGTAGTAGAAGGTTTTAGTCAACAAGCTCCTTTGGTTTTCCACTTTGGGCATAAAACTCCTAGTGCTAATGTAGCTTTATATAATCTTCTTGTATCTCGTCTAGCAGAAGTTTGTTCTGATAGGCTGCAAGCTAATAAAAAAGCAAGAGTATCTGGTATTGTTATTAATACTTGTGGATGGGTAAAAGGAGAGGGCTATAAATTATTAATACACGCAGCGCAAGCGTTTGAAGTTGATACTATCTTGGTATTGGATCAAGAAAGGCTTTATAACGAGTTGGTTAGAGACAAGCCAGATTTTGTAAAAGTTGTTTTCTTACCAAAAAGTGGAGGTGTTGTTGGAAGAAGCCAAGCTCAAAGAATTGAAGCCAGGGATCAAGAAGTGCGTGAATATTTTTATGGTTATAGAACACCTCTATACCCACACAGTTTTGAAGTTAAATGGAGTGAGGCCAGGTTATATAAAATTGGAGCTCCAATTTTACCTGCATCTTGCATGCCATTAGGAATGAAGGCAGAAGCTAATTTAACAAAATTGGTTGCCGTTACACCAGGTTCAAATTTATTGCATCATTTATTGTCTGTTTCGTTTGCTGTCTCTCCTAAAGATGATGTGGTTCAAACAAATGTAGCTGGATTTGTTTGTGTGTAAGTAGAACATTAACAAAAAGTTTTTGATTAGTTTTATAGAGAATTTCATACTAATCTCTCTTTATGTTTTAGAACAAATGTTGATGTAGAAAGGCAAACTTTTACTGTATTAAGTCCACAACCCAGACCATTACCAAATACAATTTTATTACTTTCGGATATTCAATTTATGGATAGTCATTGATTTTAATTTTGTAAAACTTTTATATAAACATTTTAAAATAAAATACAAAAAAATGTAAAAAGCAGTATTGAATATTTATTTGCTCTCCTTCAGAATAATGATTTTAAATTAATTATGACTTATATTAATATTATATTATATTATATTACATGTACTTGTAATTTTAGATTAATAAGTGCTATTATTGTTTTATATATCAGTTAAGGTTTAAAGATGCAGATAGCCCTCCTATATAGTATAACACTCTACAACACGGTTTCGTTCCGACATAATAACGCAAATTTCGGGAATCTTAATATAAAATACTACAACCTATGATACAGTTTCTCTCTAATAAGATAAGAGAATGATGATAATAAACAATACATCACTGTACTTTTGCAGCACTAAATAATATGACTCTTGTTTAATACGTTTGAAAACTAAATTCCCTTAAAATATAATGACGGGAATTACTTAAAAAAGTATAGAAGCTCGCGAAGTTTTCTAAAAAAACATTGTAAGCATATTATCCCCTTGCATTATTTTAACAAGTCTGGCTCGTGATAAAAATTTTAAGCCAAACTTAAAAATCACGAGTTAAGCTCGTTATCTAATTTCATGTCAAACATGAGTATCACAAGTCTTACTCGTAATAGACGTTTCGGGCCTACCACAAATATCATGAATCGAACTCAAGGTCTTCATAACATAAATATCACGAGTTGAATATCGTTTCTTCCTAGTTAAATTGTAAAACAAAGGGTTATTGAGAAACTATACAGGGTGTAACAAAACGTTTTTTTTTTTAATTGTAATTGTTCAACATACTACAAGCTTTATCTATCGCTAATTAAAACCTGTCAATACTGTTAAAACTGTAACAGCCAGTAAAATGGAATAAATTCTGAGTAAAATTGCCGATCAACAATGTGTTATGAGAATGCAATTAAGGTATTTGTTTTTTATTGGGATTGCTATATTATTTAACCCGTTATAAGGCGCGCGGGATTTCCGTGACACCCCAAGCGTCGAAAATGATGTACACCCTAAAAAACCATGGAGGCTCGCCAAGTTCTGTATAAAAAAATTGTAAACAAATTGTTTATAAACTATATATAAAAAACTTTTATGCAATTTGTTTATAAACTATCTTTATCTTTGATGCATATTGTGAAAAAACTATCTGCGTTTCAAATGCATTTTCTATTTTTTATGCATATTGTTTATAAACTATATATAAAAGAAATCAGCATATTATGATGAAACTATGTATGCTGAGAATAAATAAAGATTACGTACTTGGCTTTATTCTATATATGATTTCAATACTTTTTAACAAGATAAGAAAAATAATGTATTTTTTGTAGTGACTACATATTTTAAATAAATATATTCTTTTTATTGTTATACCTTTTATTAAGAGAATTCATTAAATAAGCCTATAAATACTATATATTTTTTGAATAAGGGGCTTTTTAGAAGGGGATAACTACTTGGCGTAATTTTTTTACATCGGGATGTTTTTAGGGGGATCTTACTGATTTTTGTAAATTTAGACAACATAAAATATTTTGCAATATAGTATAAAGGTATATATATATATAAAAATTGATGCATTTTTGAAGTAATCGTTAATTCCTTATTCACTATGCAGAAATACAAATTAACGACTTTATTCATTGACAAAGATAGTATTAGTTAGACAGAGACAATCAGTTGGTTAAAGTGAAATAGAGTACAGTTGTCTGACTTCAATTATCTATCAGTTTCTGTCTAATAGTTTATAATACCCTTATTATTGAATAGTTTAAGAATTGTGCTTACACGGGAGGTGGTAGTTGGAGGGTTAAATGTAATTATACGGATGGCGAGAGGTAGTTACGCGGGAGGTGGGAGGTGGCTACGCGAAATTTGGAAGTTAGGAAGCGGTTACGTGAGAGACGTGAGGTGGAATGCAGTTATACGGGCGACGACAGGTGATTACAAGGGAGGTATGTGGTGGTTACACGGGAGGTGGGCGGTGTGTGCGCGGGTGATGGAAGTTGGGCGGCGGTTACATTGGAAGGGGAGGTGATTACGCGGGAGATGATAGTTAGGAGAAGTTACTCGAGTGGTTGGGGGTGGGTGGTGGGTATCTTTAAAAAACAGTTATAATTTATTAATAATCAATTATTTCTAATATTTTGTTTATTTACTTAATAATATAAATAATAAAAGAACAGATGCATTAGCGTTGAAAATTTATAATATATTTTAATAGTATCTCCAACTATTTAAGTTCATATCACGTATTTCCTTATATCAAGCTCTATGACGTCATGTTGTGACGTCATTAATAAAAAGTTTTCAAGGGATAGGAAAAGTTAAAATTTATATTTTTTTTCAAATTATTTTCATCTATTTAGGTTCAGAACACGTACTTCGTTATATCAAACTTTATGACGTCACTAATGGCAAATTTCCAAGGGGAGCGAAAAGTAAAAATTTATAATATCTTGTTCATTCAAGTTATTTCCAATAATTTAGGTTCAGAACACGCATTTCCCTATATCAAGCTCTATGACGTCACGCTCTGACTATGATATGAATGAGGTGGGAGATGGGTACGCGGGATAGGTGCGATGGGAGGTGGTTACAAGGGAGGTGGGAGATGGTTACACGGGAGGTGAGAGATGGGAGGTGGGAGGTCGTTACACGGCAGGTGAGTGATGGGAGATGGTTAAACGGGAGGAGGGAAGTGGGAGATGGTTACATGGGTGGTGAGAGATGGGAGGTGGCTACACGGGAGGTGAGAGATGGGAGATGGGTGCTTTTAAAACAAATTGTAATTTATTATTAATAATCAATTATTTATAATATTTAGTTTATTTGTATTATGAATATAAATAATAAATGAAAAAATGCATTAGCGTTATAAAAATTTATAATATTTTTTAACATTATTTCTAACTATTTGGGTTCAGAACACATATTTCGCTATTTCATGCTACCTGACGTCACTAGTGACAGATTATCAAGGGGTGCAAAAACTAAAAAATAATAAACATTTATAATATAATTTTCAAGTTATTTCCATGTATTTAGGTTCGGAAGACGATATTCCGCCATCACTTCCACGTGGGATCTCGATAGAGCGACACCGAATTATTCCGGACGGCAGTGATAAAAACCAAAATTAACTAAAGGTACAAGAGAAGGTAAAATAAGGAACAACAAAAGATTAAAGGATAATCTCCCCTTAAGATAAGTAAAATTAAATAAACAATAAAGCATTTAAAAGGCTATAAAAGTCTGCCTGATATCCATCAACAATGGATCATACTGTAAAGGACAATGATGACACGAACAAAGACGTAGATGCCCAAAATCTACTTAAATTAATAAACTCTTGCAAACAACAAAAAACTAATAAATACTGCGATTCGCCTCACGGTCCTTTTGTAGTAAACATTATCTCTACAAATATTAATGATAACATAGGTAATTATCACCTTATGAGAATCAGTAAAACAATTAAAGAATTCTATAACGAAAACTTCACGGTCTCAAGAGGCGGTAAATACATTATAAAATTAAAATTTGAAAACTTATTCCTAGCAAATAAAATTATAGATTTACAATATAAAATAAATCACAAAAGCTGGTTATTTTATATTCCAAACTTTGCAATAGCAAAAACAGGGATTGTTAAACATGTCAGCCTAGATCTTGATTTATATAGAGAAAGACATATAAAATAAAATATAAATACTAATAAAAGAAACCCCCAAACAAAAGACCTTGAAAGACTTACAAGATGGGACAAAACAAATAATGTACCCATACCAACTAACTCCCTAAAAATATCCTTTTTAACAAATTCACTACCCTCTCATGTTATAATACATAATGTCAAATTAAAGGTTAAGCCTTACAAAGAAAGGATTAGAGTATGCCAAAGGTCTGGGCACTTTGAATACGAACTAGAAAATCACTTTGATAGAGAAAACAGAGACAGCCCCAACTACCTATTTGAATGGTTGCAAATTTACCTTGACAAAAAAGAAACATATAACAAAGGATCACAAACCAACAACATGAAAACAACAAACAACAATGCAAATAACAACAATTGAACACAATACTTATAAAAAAACTAACAATGAAACCATTTACAACCTTTAAAATACTCCCAGGTTATCACAAACAAATCCTACTCCAAAGGACAATACGTATAATAACTCACAAAAAGAAACAACTCCCAATTCGCAAAATAGCAATATAATGGACGAATTTAATTGACAGCACACTAATACCACATATAAAAGAAATTGCATGCAACAATGAAATAGAAATGGAATCAATTGATAACATTTCCCCTCCGTTAGACATAAACTTCAACGATCTATTCATGGATTTAAGCGAAGATAACCAACAAGAATCCCTCCTAATCCCTAATTCTAAACATCTTTACAAACATAAGATTAATGAAACAACTGAAGAAAACAAAGAAGACAAAAATACCACGGGAATACAAGACACAACAAAAATAAATGGGAAAAAAGACAACTTAATTTTACATGCAAAACAATTAAACATAAGTAAAATACAAAAACCAATCAGAAAATTAACAGAGCAAACAAAATTAAGAAAAATAGATGTCAGAGACCTAATAAAAAATAACATATAAACCCTAATCACCAGACTAAATATCAAACAAAAGAACTAAATTAACCAACAAGGAAAGTTAAAATACTACCCTAATAAACCACACACATATCAAATAACATGGAATCGACAATCATTCTCTGGAACGCCAGAAGCATACGATACAAAAAAGCTTCACTAAATTATCTTTAAATACGGCTTTGACACACTATGCCTAACAGAAACATGGTTGAACAATTCCGAACACTTTTACTTAAATGGCTACAAAATAAACAGAATAGACTAAAACAGTTGTGGAGGAGGAGTTGCCACATTCACAAAAAATAATCTCCTTACTTTTAACGTCCCACTAACAAACAACTATGGTTCCATAAAAGAAATCTGCTGCATTAAGATAAAAATCTTTGAAAAGATGCTACACTTATTCCTTATATATAATCAACCCAGCAGCACAATACTAGAATATGAATGGTCAGCTTTACTTGAAGACATTGACAAAATATAACAAACAATAACAAATACTATTTAATACTTGGAGATCTAAACTCCCAACACACTAGCTGGGGCAGCACCAACATAAACAAAAATAGGTCTATTCTCAACAAATTCATAACTAAAAATAAGTTACAAATACTTAACAAAAATAAATCAACAATGATCAATCAAAATAATACCACAAGTATCCCAGACATCATTATTGGACACACAGAATTTTATAACAAACATAACTTTATGATATCCATTGAAGATGATAATCTAGACAGCGACCACTTACCAGTAATACTCAAACTTGAAAATACAAACAAAAAAAGAGAATAAGACCCCATAAGAATAAAGATTAACCATCAAAAACTGAACCTTCATAACTTTAGAAGAGCCATTCATAACTACAACAAAACAGAAGAAATTAATGAAACAAACTACCTACAAAAATACGACGAAATCAAAACTGATATTATAATCATGATCCAAAATAATGATGGACTACCATTCCTACAAGACATTCAAAATCCAAACCAACTAAATAACCCTCCTCCAAACTACAAGTACCAACATTTCACTCCCAAGACATGGTGGGACAATGAATGCAACGAAGCCAGAATTGCAAAAAATTTAGCATTCAAAAAATACTTACAATACAGAAGCCAACAAAACTTTAACATCCATTTAAAAGAAAATAAAACTTTCGAAAACTTAATTAATAAAAAGAAAACTGACAACTTTAACAAATATATTGATAACATAAATAAGGATACATCAATTAAAACACTATGGGACAAAATTAAAATGCTAAAAAATTCAAAATATCTAAGGGATATAAACACAACTGAACTACCAGATGAAGAAACTCTACTTAACAGCATTTCCAAATTAACCCCTCAATGGGTAAACCCCATGCCTTCTTTCAAAAACAAAATGAAATCAAACAATACTGAATTTAATACACCCTATTCCTATGATAATAATGAATTCACCTCAACGGAACTTGAAAACACAATAAGAAACCTCAAAACTTCATCCTCTCCAGGTCCAGACAACAAAATAATAAAAGAATTTGGAAATAACATAAAAGAAAAACTCCTGATTATATTCAACCAAATAATTAAAACTAATCGAAACTTGGCAAATTCAAAATTACATATATCTTTCACTTATAAATCGGAAAATAAAATTCTACCTAAACAACAAATTTGTTTTCCCGTTCAGACCAAGTTCATGTATTCTGACTAATTTAGCATCATTACTGTCATTTAATATTAATTGTTCATTTTCTTTCAAATGGTTTTTTAATCTGAGTAATTTGTCGACATTTATCGCTAAATATTCCTGATCAAAAACTTCTTATTTTCAAATTTATTACACGAAACTGTTAACAGAATACACACACGAATAATAAAACGAATATTTAATATTTAATTATTAATTATCTGTAACGCGTGCCATTTTTGTTATCCGTAGGAAAATTTTAAACTAACACAATTTTTAACTAACACTTGACTGCAGTCAAGTTTCGTTGCAGTTCCGTTGTTCTCGGCTAGTTTCTGATACAATCGCTCTAGTTCATTCCTTCAGTTGGAGGTTAGGTCGTCGACATCCCAATTCATGCTCGATGGCTGCACTAGGTTTCCCTTTGTAGGCTATGTTGGTCCTCAAGGGTAATAGCTCATCACGATAATCTAGGCGTCCAGGTGTCTGCTTCCGTCATCGTGCTCCCTTCTCTCGATAATCACACCTCTGGACTCACGATAGTCCTTCCATACTTCAACGATAGCTGCGGGACGTTGTTTCTCAACGATATCACAGGGGTGACGAGCCTCTTCTTTCCAGGATTCAAACTCTCCTTAGCTCGCCCCACTATTGCCAAACTCTCGGATCAATTAGGAGAGCACCATTCTGTCTCACTTCAACTATCTATCTGTCTTAATCTAACTAATAGCACCTTTATCATTAAATATTTCAAAAAATAACTTCAGGTTAAAATGTGGTAAATGAAAAATCATCTTAGAATCACTCCCCCTACAACCCCTTAAAATTTCGAAGGGATCATTGTTACGCCCCTTTATAATAATGGGTGGAAAACGAAATCAGCCATAATCATCACTACACTACTGCCCTCTGTTAAGTGTCCGTTTTCTTGAAATTAACCAAAAGATATAAATATTGCGAAGCTTTTAGCACGTGGTTAGTAGGCTAGTGGCCACCTAGCGAAGTGTACGTTAATGAAAATTTTTTGAATAATAAATTGTTGTTACGTATATGAAAGAATAAAAGTTATTTTACAATGACTGATGAAAAAAGTCTAAAACAAGAATTTAAATTAGATTCTGATTGTGAACTTCGTTTTGAAGTTGAATCAAAAAATGAGAAAGTGATATTAGAGGTATATTGCAAATTATTTTAATAATAATTTTAAACTTGTAAGTTTATTTAAAAATTTATCAAAATATGTAATACTTTATTTTTAGTTAAAAAGTGGATTGGCAGAAATATTTGGTACAGAATTAGTAAAAGGTAAAAAATATGAATTTACTTCAGGAGCTAAAGTAGCAGTTTTTACTTGGCAAGGGTGTATAATAGAACTTTTTGGAAAAACTGATGTGAGCTATATAGCTAAAGAAACTCCTATGGGTCTATATTTAAATTGTTATGCAGCAATGGAAAGGATGCGTGAAGCAGCAGAAAAAGCTGACAATAAAGGGCCGATAACAATGGTAGTAGGTCCTTGTGATGTTGGAAAGTCTACTCTTTGTAGGTTACTGCTAAATTATGCAGTTAGAATGGGAAGACGACCAATCTTTGTGGATCTGGATGTTGGCCAAGGACATATTGCTATACCTGGAACTGTAGGAGCTTTATTAGTTGAAAGGCCATCTAATGTAGTAGAAGGTTTTAGTCAACAAGCTCCTTTGGTTTTCCACTTTGGGCATAAAACTCCTAGTGCTAATGTAGCTTTATATAATCTTCTTGTATCTCGTCTAGCAGAAGTTTGTTCTGATAGGCTGCAAGCTAATAAAAAAGCAAGAGTATCTGGTATTGTTATTAATACTTGTGGATGGGTAAAAGGAGAGGGCTATAAATTATTAATACACGCAGCGCAAGCGTTTGAAGTTGATACTATCTTGGTATTGGATCAAGAAAGGCTTTATAACGAGTTGGTTAGAGACAAGCCAGATTTTGTAAAAGTTGTTTTCTTACCAAAAAGTGGAGGTGTTGTTGGAAGAAGCCAAGCTCAAAGAATTGAAGCCAGGGATCAAGAAGTGCGTGAATATTTTTATGGTTATAGAACACCTCTATACCCACACAGTTTTGAAGTTAAATGGAGTGAGGCCAGGTTATATAAAATTGGAGCTCCAATTTTACCTGCATCTTGCATGCCATTAGGAATGAAGGCAGAAGCTAATTTAACAAAATTGGTTGCCGTTACACCAGGTTCAAATTTATTGCATCATTTATTGTCTGTTTCGTTTGCTGTCTCTCCTAAAGATGATGTGGTTCAAACAAATGTAGCTGGATTTGTTTGTGTGTAAGTAGAACATTAACAAAAAGTTTTTGATTAGTTTTATAGAGAATTTCATACTAATCTCTCTTTATGTTTTAGAACAAATGTTGATGTAGAAAGGCAAACTTTTACTGTATTAAGTCCACAACCCAGACCATTACCAAATACAATTTTATTACTTTCGGATATTCAATTTATGGATAGTCATTGATTTTAATTTTGTAAAACTTTTATATAAACATTTTAAAATAAAATACAAAAAAATGTAAAAAGCAGTATTGAATATTTATTTGCTCTCCTTCAGAATAATGATTTTAAATTAATTATGACTTATATTAATATTATATTATATTATATTACATGTACTTGTAATTTTAGATTAATAAGTGCTATTATTGTTTTATATATCAGTTAAGGTTTAAAGATGCAGATAGCCCTCCTATATAGTATAACACTCTACAACACGGTTTCGTTCCGACATAATAACGCAAATTTCGGGAATCTTAATATAAAATACTACAACCTATGATACAGTTTCTCTCTAATAAGATAAGAGAATGATGATAATAAACAATACATCACTGTACTTTTGCAGCACTAAATAATATGACTCTTGTTTAATACGTTTGAAAACTAAATTCCCTTAAAATATAATGACGGGAATTACTTAAAAAAGTATAGAAGCTCGCGAAGTTTTCTAAAAAAACATTGTAAGCATATTATCCCCTTGCATTATTTTAACAAGTCTGGCTCGTGATAAAAATTTTAAGCCAAACTTAAAAATCACGAGTTAAGCTCGTTATCTAATTTCATGTCAAACATGAGTATCACAAGTCTTACTCGTAATAGACGTTTCGGGCCTACCACAAATATCATGAATCGAACTCAAGGTCTTCATAACATAAATATCACGAGTTGAATATCGTTTCTTCCTAGTTAAATTGTAAAACAAAGGGTTATTGAGAAACTATACAGGGTGTAACAAAACGTTTTTTTTTTTAATTGTAATTGTTCAACATACTACAAGCTTTATCTATCGCTAATTAAAACCTGTCAATACTGTTAAAACTGTAACAGCCAGTAAAATGGAATAAATTCTGAGTAAAATTGCCGATCAACAATGTGTTATGAGAATGCAATTAAGGTATTTGTTTTTTATTGGGATTGCTATATTATTTAACCCGTTATAAGGCGCGCGGGATTTCCGTGACACCCCAAGCGTCGAAAATGATGTACACCCTAAAAAACCATGGAGGCTCGCCAAGTTCTGTATAAAAAAATTGTAAACAAATTGTTTATAAACTATATATAAAAAACTTTTATGCAATTTGTTTATAAACTATCTTTATCTTTGATGCATATTGTGAAAAAACTATCTGCGTTTCAAATGCATTTTCTATTTTTTATGCATATTGTTTATAAACTATATATAAAAGAAATCAGCATATTATGATGAAACTATGTATGCTGAGAATAAATAAAGATTACGTACTTGGCTTTATTCTATATATGATTTCAATACTTTTTAACAAGATAAGAAAAATAATGTATTTTTTGTAGTGACTACATATTTTAAATAAATATATTCTTTTTATTGTTATACCTTTTATTAAGAGAATTCATTAAATAAGCCTATAAATACTATATATTTTTTGAATAAGGGGCTTTTTAGAAGGGGATAACTACTTGGCGTAATTTTTTTACATCGGGATGTTTTTAGGGGGATCTTACTGATTTTTGTAAATTTAGACAACATAAAATATTTTGCAATATAGTATAAAGGTATATATATATATAAAAATTGATGCATTTTTGAAGTAATCGTTAATTCCTTATTCACTATGCAGAAATACAAATTAACGACTTTATTCATTGACAAAGATAGTATTAGTTAGACAGAGACAATCAGTTGGTTAAAGTGAAATAGAGTACAGTTGTCTGACTTCAATTATCTATCAGTTTCTGTCTAATAGTTTATAATACCCTTATTATTGAATAGTTTAAGAATTGTGCTTACACGGGAGGTGGTAGTTGGAGGGTTAAATGTAATTATACGGATGGCGAGAGGTAGTTACGCGGGAGGTGGGAGGTGGCTACGCGAAATTTGGAAGTTAGGAAGCGGTTACGTGAGAGACGTGAGGTGGAATGCAGTTATACGGGCGACGACAGGTGATTACAAGGGAGGTATGTGGTGGTTACACGGGAGGTAGGCGGTGTGTGCGCGGGTGATGGAAGTTGGGCGGCGGTTACATTGGAAGGGGAGGTGATTACGCGGGAGATGATAGTTAGGAGAAGTTACTCGAGTGGTTGGGGGTGGGTGGTGGGTATCTTTAAAAAACAGTTATAATTTATTAATAATCAATTATTTCTAATATTTTGTTTATTTACTTAATAATATAAATAATAAAAGAACAGATGCATTAGCGTTGAAAATTTATAATATATTTTAATAGTATCTCCAACTATTTAAGTTCATATCACGTATTTCCTTATATCAAGCTCTATGACGTCATGTTGTGACGTCATTAATAAAAAGTTTTCAAGGGATAGGAAAAGTTAAAATTTATATTTTTTTTCAAATTATTTTCATCTATTTAGGTTCAGAACACGTACTTCGTTATATCAAACTTTATGACGTCACTAATGGCAAATTTCCAAGGGGAGCGAAAAGTAAAAATTTATAATATCTTGTTCATTCAAGTTATTTCCAATAATTTAGGTTCAGAACACGCATTTCCCTATATCAAGCTCTATGACGTCACGCTCTGACTATGATATGAATGAGGTGGGAGATGGGTACGCGGGATAGGTGCGATGGGAGGTGGTTACAAGGGAGGTGGGAGATGGTTACACGGGAGGTGAGAGATGGGAGGTGGGAGGTCGTTACACGGCAGGTGAGTGATGGGAGATGGTTAAACGGGAGGAGGGAAGTGGGAGATGGTTACATGGGTGGTGAGAGATGGGAGGTGGCTACACGGGAGGTGAGAGATGGGAGATGGGTGCTTTTAAAACAAATTGTAATTTATTATTAATAATCAATTATTTATAATATTTAGTTTATTTGTATTATGAATATAAATAATAAATGAAAAAATGCATTAGCGTTATAAAAATTTATAATATTTTTTAACATTATTTCTAACTATTTGGGTTCAGAACACATATTTCGCTATTTCATGCTACCTGACGTCACTAGTGACAGATTATCAAGGGGTGCAAAAACTAAAAAATAATAAACATTTATAATATAATTTTCAAGTTATTTCCATGTATTTAGGTTCGGAAGACGATATTCCGCCATCACTTCCACGTGGGATCTCGATAGAGCGACACCGAATTATTCCGGACGGCAGTGATAAAAACCAAAATTAACTAAAGGTACAAGAGAAGGTAAAATAAGGAACAACAAAAGATTAAAGGATAATCTCCCCTTAAGATAAGTAAAATTAAATAAACAATAAAGCATTTAAAAGGCTATAAAAGTCTGCCTGATATCCATCAACAATGGATCATACTGTAAAGGACAATGATGACACGAACAAAGACGTAGATGCCCAAAATCTACTTAAATTAATAAACTCTTGCAAACAACAAAAAACTAATAAATACTGCGATTCGCCTCACGGTCCTTTTGTAGTAAACATTATCTCTACAAATATTAATGATAACATAGGTAATTATCACCTTATGAGAATCAGTAAAACAATTAAAGAATTCTATAACGAAAACTTCACGGTCTCAAGAGGCGGTAAATACATTATAAAATTAAAATTTGAAAACTTATTCCTAGCAAATAAAATTATAGATTTACAATATAAAATAAATCACAAAAGCTGGTTATTTTATATTCCAAACTTTGCAATAGCAAAAACAGGGATTGTTAAACATGTCAGCCTAGATCTTGATTTATATAGAGAAAGACATATAAAATAAAATATAAATACTAATAAAAGAAACCCCCAAACAAAAGACCTTGAAAGACTTACAAGATGGGACAAAACAAATAATGTACCCATACCAACTAACTCCCTAAAAATATCCTTTTTAACAAATTCACTACCCTCTCATGTTATAATACATAATGTCAAATTAAAGGTTAAGCCTTACAAAGAAAGGATTAGAGTATGCCAAAGGTCTGGGCACTTTGAATACGAACTAGAAAATCACTTTGATAGAGAAAACAGAGACAGCCCCAACTACCTATTTGAATGGTTGCAAATTTACCTTGACAAAAAAGAAACATATAACAAAGGATCACAAACCAACAACATGAAAACAACAAACAACAATGCAAATAACAACAATTGAACACAATACTTATAAAAAAACTAACAATGAAACCATTTACAACCTTTAAAATACTCCCAGGTTATCACAAACAAATCCTACTCCAAAGGACAATACGTATAATAACTCACAAAAAGAAACAACTCCCAATTCGCAAAATAGCAATATAATGGACGAATTTAATTGACAGCACACTAATACCACATATAAAAGAAATTGCATGCAACAATGAAATAGAAATGGAATCAATTGATAACATTTCCCCTCCGTTAGACATAAACTTCAACGATCTATTCATGGATTTAAGCGAAGATGACCAACAAAAATCCCTCCTAATCCCTAATTCTAAACATCTTTACAAACATAAGATTAATGAAACAACTGAAGAAAACAAAGAAGACAAAAATACCACGGGAATACAAGACACAACAAAAATAAATGGGAAAAAAGACAACTTAATTTTACATGCAAAACAATTAAACATAAGTAAAATACAAAAACCAATCAGAAAATTAACAGAGCAAACAAAATTAAGAAAAATAGATGTCAGAGACCTAATAAAAAATAACATATAAACCCTAATCACCAGACTAAATATCAAACAAAAGAACTAAATTAACCAACAAGGAAAGTTAAAATACTACCCTAATAAACCACACACATATCAAATAACATGGAATCGACAATCATTCTCTGGAACGCCAGAAGCATACGATACAAAAAAGCTTCACTAAATTATCTTTAAATACGGCTTTGACACACTATGCCTAACAGAAACATGGTTGAACAATTCCGAACACTTTTACTTAAATGGCTACAAAATAAACAGAATAGACTAAAACAGTTGTGGAGGAGGAGTTGCCACATTCACAAAAAATAATCTCCTTACTTTTAACGTCCCACTAACAAACAACTATGGTTCCATAAAAGAAATCTGCTGCATTAAGATAAAAATCTTTGAAAAGATGCTACACTTATTCCTTATATATAATCAACCCAGCAGCACAATACTAGAATATGAATGGTCAGCTTTACTTGAAGACATTGACAAAATATAACAAACAATAACAAATACTATTTAATACTTGGAGATCTAAACTCCCAACACACTAGCTGGGGCAGCACCAACATAAACAAAAATAGGTCTATTCTCAACAAATTCATAACTAAAAATAAGTTACAAATACTTAACAAAAATAAATCAACAATGATCAATCAAAATAATACCACAAGTATCCCAGACATCATTATTGGACACACAGAATTTTATAACAAACATAACTTTATGATATCCATTGAAGATGATAATCTAGACAGCGACCACTTACCAGTAATACTCAAACTTGAAAATACAAACAAAAAAAGAGAATAAGACCCCATAAGAATAAAGATTAACCATCAAAAACTGAACCTTCATAACTTTAGAAGAGCCATTCATAACTACAACAAAACAGAAGAAATTAATGAAACAAACTACCTACAAAAATACGACGAAATCAAAACTGATATTATAATCATGATCCAAAATAATGATGGACTACCATTCCTACAAGACATTCAAAATCCAAACCAACTAAATAACCCTCCTCCAAACTACAAGTACCAACATTTCACTCCCAAGACATGGTGGGACAATGAATGCAACGAAGCCAGAATTGCAAAAAATTTAGCATTCAAAAAATACTTACAATACAGAAGCCAACAAAACTTTAACATCCATTTAAAAGAAAATAAAACTTTCGAAAACTTAATTAATAAAAAGAAAACTGACAACTTTAACAAATATATTGATAACATAAATAAGGATACATCAATTAAAACACTATGGGACAAAATTAAAATGCTAAAAAATTCAAAATATCTAAGGGATATAAACACAACTGAACTACCAGATGAAGAAACTCTACTTAACAGCATTTCCAAATTAACCCCTCAATGGGTAAACCCCATGCCTTCTTTCAAAAACAAAATGAAATCAAACAATACTGAATTTAATACACCCTATTCCTATGATAATAATGAATTCACCTCAACGGAACTTGAAAACACAATAAGAAACCTCAAAACTTCATCCTCTCCAGGTCCAGACAACAAAATAATAAAAGAATTTGGAAATAACATAAAAGAAAAACTCCTGATTATATTCAACCAAATAATTAAAACTAATCGAAACTTGGCAAATTCAAAATTACATATATCTTTCACTTATAAATCGGAAAATAAAATTCTACCTAAACAACAAATTTGTTTTCCCGTTCAGACCAAGTTCATGTATTCTGACTAATTTAGCATCATTACTGTCATTTAATATTAATTGTTCATTTTCTTTCAAATGGTTTTTTAATCTGAGTAATTTGTCGACATTTATCGCTAAATATTCCTGATCAAAAACTTCTTATTTTCAAATTTATTACACGAAACTGTTAACAGAATACACACACGAATAATAAAACGAATATTTAATATTTAATTATTAATTATCTGTAACGCGTGCCATTTTTGTTATCCGTAGGAAAATTTTAAACTAACACAATTTTTAACTAACACTTGACTGCAGTCAAGTTTCGTTGCAGTTCCGTTGTTCTCGGCTAGTTTCTGATACAATCGCTCTAGTTCATTCCTTCAGTTGGAGGTTAGGTCGTCGACATCCCAATTCATGCTCGATGGCTGCACTAGGTTTCCCTTTGTACACTACCCGGCACGGATGGTGTCCCTACCTGACATAGAGTATAGCAGGCTGGACAAATTTGCCCTCTCACTCGTACGCGACGTCAAATGCTTGTTGGTGGGGTGGTAGGAGAAGCGCGATGCTGGTCTAAATATATGAAGTATAAAGGCCAGTATATGGCAATACACTATACCATGCTATCCCTTGACTATATAAACATGGACCGCCAATTCCTATTACCAGAATATAGAATCTGCAATCCATGATGTGGAGACACCAATCCCCAGGGCGGCGAGTAAAAAAACTAATATTTGGTGTTTCACACCAGACTCCTCTAACTGACACTATTGTTATTATCAATTGATAATCGATATACTGTTATTAGCTGTCATAACAATATTTTTTTTATTATATGTGCATGCTGTCATTGATGTTATAAGATTGTTATACGGTCTTTTAATTGATGTTATACGGCTCGCGTATAGGTTTCGACGCTCTTGTTGAGGATTCTTGGCTCGCGTATAGGTTTCGACGCTCTTGTAAGGATTCTCGGCTCGCGTATAGGTTTCGAAGCTCTTGTTAAGGTTTTCCGGCTCGCATATAGGTTTCGATGCTCTTGTTAAAGATTTTCGGCTCGCGTATAGGTTGCGACGCTCTTGTTAAGGTTTTCCGGCTCGCGTATAGGTTGCGACGCTCTTGTTAAGGTTTTCCGGCTCGCGTATAAGTTTCGATGCTCTTGTTAAAAATTCTTGTCTTGCGTATAGGTTTCGACGCTCCTGTTAAGAATTCCCGGCTCGCGTATAGGTTTCGACGCTCTTGTTGAGGATTCTCTGCTGGCGTATAGGTTTCGACGCTCTTGTTAAAAAATTCTTGTCTCGCGTATAGGTTTCGACGCTCTTGTTAAGAATTCCCGGCTCGCGTATAGGTTTCGACGCTCTTGTTGAGGATTTTCGGCTCGCGTATAGGTTTCAACGCTCTTGTAATAATTCTCGGCTCGCGTATAGGTTGCGACGCTCTTGTTAAGGATTTTCAGCTATATTGCAATTGTTATTCTTTTATAATTGCATAGCTCAACGCAGCAATATAAAGTTTTGCCCATTTTGTCTAAACAGTCTTATAACATCAATGACAGCATGCACATATAATAAAAAAAATATTGTTATGACAGCTAATAACAGTATATCGATTATCAATTGATAATAACAATAGTGTCAGTTAGAGGAGTCTGGTGTGAAACACCAAATATTAGTTTTTTTACTCGCCGCCCTGGGGATTGGTGTCTCCACATCATGGATTGCAGATTCTATATTCTGGTAATAGGAATTGGCGGTCCATGTTTATATAGTCAAGGGATAGCATGGTATAGTGTATTGCCATATACTGGCCTTTATACTTCATATATTTAGACCAGCATCGCGCTTCTCCTACCACCCCACCAACAAGCATTTGACGTCGCGTACGAGTGAGAGGGCAAATTTGTCCAGCCTGGTAAATGCTATACTCTATGTCGAGTAGGGACACCATCCGTGCCGGTGAATGTAAATGTATCTAGCGACAAACTTATTCGTGAATTATAACAAGCAACCGAGAATTAATAAATAAACTAATACTAAATGACAATGTGAGAAAAGTGTTATTTCCTGCATTTATTATCGCGAACACTTATAATCACATTCGCACAGTTATTAATAATTTATGGTTGTCCAATTATTCAATTAAAAATATGACAAATAGATGTTAATTGAATAATTGGCATGGACCCATGATATTTGTTATTTTTTTCATTAAAACAACTGTTAATTCACTTATTTCATGAAAAACATAGCTGACTAACAGTCCTCTAATGAATAATAACAGGTATCATTAATTACAGATTGTTAAAATTAATATTTTAACAATCTAGACAAGGGCAACACGCAACACATTTTAATTTTTTCATTTAATATTGTTAAACACTTACCATTTACTGCATACTTTCCTAATATCCTTATCCTGTCGTGGAATGGCTTCCCTTTGGGTGGAAAATTATTTATCATCCTAATTTTCCAAATAATTATTGATAAAGTGGCATAATATAAGTACAATCACTGCACGAACACTTTTTACATATTTTTCAACACTTCAATGAACACTATGATTATCCACAATGTTTTACAATATTTGTAACTTTATTAATTATCACTTTAAACACTAATCGCGGAAATAACTAATTAATTTATGCAATAAATTGTGAGATTATTGGACCGGCGTTGTCCACGAAATCTCACACACGTGTAGCACTCACTTGTAGAAAGTAAAAATAGAACATGGGGTAGGTCAAGATCAAGAATTACTTCAATTGTGTACGTACGTGTGAGATTCCGTGGACAACGCCGGTCCAATAATCTTACAATTTGTTGCATAAATTAATTAGTTATTTCCGCGATTAGTGTTTAAAGTGATAATTAATAAAGTTACATATATTGTAAAACATTGTGGATAATCATAGTGTTCATTGAAGTGTTGAAAAATATGTAAAAAGTGTTCGTGCAGTGATTGTACTTATATTATGCCACTTTATCAATAATTATTTGGAAAATTAGGATGATAAATAATTTTCCACCCAAAGGGAAGCCATTCCACGACAGGATGAGGATATTAGGAAAGTATGCAGTAAATGGTAAGTGTTTAACAATATTAAATGAAAAAATTAAAATGTGTTGCGTGTTGCCCTTGTCTAGATTGTTAAAATATTAATTTTAACAATCTGTAATTAATGATACCTGTTATTATTCATTAGAGGACTGTTAGTCTGCTATGTTTTTCATGAAATAAGTGAATTAACAGTTGTTTTAATGAAAAAAATAACAAATATCATGGGTCCATGCCAATTATTCAATTAACATCTATTTGTCATATTTTTAATTGAATAATTGGACAACAATAAATTATTAATAACTGTGCGAATGTGATTATAAGCGAGTTTTAAGTGTTTACGTGCCTCGGGGCGACGTAGGACTTTTTACGCTGGCTACGGCGCTGTGCTGCTTACGACACAGCGCGCGACCGCGCCAGCTGATGCTAGCCCGCGAACCAGGTCCAATCACATTTCGCACAGAAAAACATTAATAATTTAAAAAGAAGGTCCTAAATTAAAAATTTTCAAGGGGTGAAAAGTTCTTAGAATTGTGTCAGGAACCACCCCTCAAAATATGTCTCCTTTTTTTCCGAACAACCTGTATACTATTTGTATATTATTTATACACTATTGCACTGAACTAACGTTTTCTGAAGAATGAATTCTTGTTAGATTCAGTGGTTGTATTTATATGTATAATTATATAATAAAAAACTTCGTTAAATTATTCAGCGTAAAGCTTAGTAAACTTTTGCTAAAACTTCTACTGTTAGTCGCGCGGGGTGTATCAGGCACCCCAGACAACTTTGACTGTTCATATTTTCCATTATCTATATTAGAAATGATAAATACCAGGCATATAATATTGAGAAAATACAAATAAAAAGATAAACTAAGTTGTTTCATTATAAAGTTATCAGGAGACTCGGTAGTCTCGCGCCAAGTAGTATAACCTTACCGTGACGTCATGTGCTACTGTACGCGAGACACCGAGTATCCTTTTCCCGAAACATGAAAAATTTGAAGTCGATTTCTTTAAGAAATTTTAACGCCAAAACACGTTTTGAGACCTTCTGAAGCTAAATAACGAAAAAGAAAAAAACTTTTTCGTTTAAATGCACCAAAATGCATAAAAAGTGCATCTGCATAAATTTCTTAATTCTTCAATTTTTGAAAAGTCCATCGCCATCTCCATCTTTTCCGCACCGCTAGAACCGTGCCTTTAGTGACGTCACGGCGTGATGTCATTTACGCTCATATACCGAAATGCCCTGTTCTCTACCTAAGTTGCCCATTTAGCGTGGAAAATGACATAAATTTTTAAGGAAAATATATTTTTTCATTAATTATTATATTATTTTGATAAATAAACAAAATATTATTAAAAATATTAATAATAATTAATGAATTATATATTTATATTATCACATTTAATTATAAATTAACTATTATAAATTGAGAGTAATTGTAATAATAAATTAATAATATTTGTTAATTATATATTATATTTTTTATTATTTTCCACTTATCACATCCTTTGAAAACTTGCCATGGTTGACGTCAGAGCGTGACGAAATATGGCTTTATAAGGCCGAATATCTATCTATTTATCCCCTTTTGGATTTCACCTAGATGGTGATCTACCAATAGATTATTCTAATGTGTTCAAAATGTGTCTTCCATGTTAGTTTTGTTATTGTGGTTGGATTATATTATGGGTTCTATTTTTTCCTTTGTTTATTTGTGAGTTTAATTGAATCTTTTTTTTTCTTACTTTTCTGGTTGTCTGTATGCTTACAGTTTTTTAAGAGGTCTATTAACCATGTATCTTTTTTTGTCCCATTTTGGACAAGTCCATATAATGTGTTCTAGCGTTTGGATTTGGTTACATTTAGCGTCGCATAGAGGAGATTGGATTTTTTTAATTTTATATAGATAATCGTTGCAGATGAATTGGTTTGTCAGTAGTTTGTTTATCAAGGAAATTTGTTGTCTGCTGAGTTCTTGTTTGTCAAACCAACATTTTTTTATTTTGGGATGTTTGAAAATTTTAAAGAATTTGTGCTCTGAGTTATTTTTAGGTATTTGTATTTTTTCAATAAATGAGTTTATATAATTGTCTTTTTCTTTGTTGTAGATCCTGTTTATGTCTATTAAGTTTAGTTTTAATATTGTGGTTGAATTGTAATCCTTTGCTATTTTGTCTGCTATTTCATTTCCTGTTATGTTTTTGTAACTTGGCACCCAGATTAGGGTGATTATTACGTTTTTGTTAAGCAATTTTGATAATTTATTGTTTATGTTGATAATAAAGAAGTTGTAAATGTTTTTGTAGTTTTCTGATTGTAACTTTTTAATTGAACTAAGTGAGTCTGTTATTATAATATAATTTTTGTATTTATTGTTATCTTTGTTTCTCATTGTTAAGTTTTCTATTGAATTGTTTTTGTTTTTGTTAAGTATTTTTAATAGCGTATACCAGATGGTTGATAGTTCTGCGGAAAAGATGTCGTTTAGGCTGTTTAAATGGATTCTGTATGAGATATTGTTGGTTTGGCCAAAAATTCCTGAACTGCAGATATTTCCATTCTTAATGGTTCTTTTTGACCCGTCAGTGTAAAAAATTCCACTTATATTTTATGTTTCATTTTTAATGTCATCAATCAGGTTGTTGAAAGTTTCATTAGGGTTTGTGTTTGTTGAGGTATCTTTTCCTATTTGTAAGTTAATTTTGAGGACTGCCTTTTTGTCAAATTTTGGAATTGAAAAGTTAGAAATTTGGCGGTATTTTGGAATGTGTTTGAACAATTTTTTTAAATTTTGATATGTGTGAATAAAGAAAGATGTGTACCTGGATGTAGGGTTTAGTTTACTTATGATTGTTTTGTGCAGATTTTCTATTGTTTTTATTGTAGGATGTTCTGTTAATGAGAGTCTGTTTAGGAGGAATTTTGTTAGAGAAATGGTTACCATGGTGTGAATATTGTAATTGTTAGATATAAACCATGTTAAGTTATTTGAGGCTGAGGTTGTTAGTCCCAGGCTTTTTTTGATTAAAGTTAAGATTTGTGAGTTGTATTTATTGTTAATAGTATAGTTAGATGGGTTTAGGAAAATAATAGATCCCCATTCAAGTTTGGGTCTGATAATTGTGTTAATTATTTTGAGCAGGATTTCTGGGTTACATCCCCATTTGTTTTTGGTGAGCCAACCAATTAGTTTTGCCATACCGTAGAACATTTTAGTGTTGCTCTTTTGGTGTTCTGTCCAGAGCAATCTTTCATCGAGAATATGACTCCTAAAAATTTCTGTTTCTTTGTGTAGTTTATTGTGCCATATGAATAAGTAATTTCTTTTACTTTGCTAACTGAGGTTTTTTTGGTGAAGTGTATGAGGAATGATTTTTCTTGAGATAGGTTCAGTCCTAAACTTTTTAGAAATTCATGTATATTATCTAAGGATTCTTTTAGATCTTTTAAGGCTTTTGTTGGGTCATTATCTATGGCAAATATGAAGACATCATCCGCATATTGTATTATCTGACATTTCTTGTTTATGTGTATATTTAGTTTATGGATATATATGTTAAAGAGAATTAAGCTGATCGAGGAACCTTGAGGTACACCTATTGATGAGTCTTTTGTGCAAATAAATTTGTTGTTTAGATAGAATTTTATTTTCCGATTTGTAAGTGAAAGATATATGTACTTTTGAATTTGCCAAGGAATATTTAAACTATCTAGGGTTTCGATTAGTAAGTTTGGAATGACTCTGTCAAAGGCAGACTCAACATCAAAAATAGAAAAATAGAAAAATGGCGATGAGGTTGGATCTGTTTATAAAAGTGTGATATATGTTTGATGAAAAGATAATCAAACTGTCCGAGCAGGACCTATTACACCTAAAACCAAACTGAGAATCTGTGGTAGAATTTTATTTAATTCTAAAAATCTAGTAAGCCTATTTGTGATTAGTTTCTCAAAAAGCTTTTCAAGCAGCTTTGCAGTGCTATTGGCCTTAGTTTTGTAGAGTGGTCTTTTTTTATTATGATAGTGTAGCATTCATTCCAGGATTCAGGAAAGACACCCATTTTAATTATTTGGTTGAATATAATTAGGAGTTTTTCTTTTATGTTATTTCCAAATTCTTTTATTATTTTGTTGTCTGGACCTGGAGAGGATGAAGTTTTGAGGTTTCTTATTGTGTTTTCAAGTTCCGTTGAGGTGAATTCATTATTATCATAGGAATAGGGAGTATTAGATTCAGTATTGTTTGATTTCATTTTGTTTTTGAAAGAAGGCATGGGGTTTACCCATTGAGGGGTTAATTTGGAAATGCTGTTAAGTAGAGTTTCTTCATCTGGTAGTTCAGTTGTGTTTATATCCCTTAGATATTTTGAATTTTTTAGCATTTTAATTTTGTCCCATAGTGTTTTAATTGATGTATCCTTATTTATGTTATCAATATATTTGTTAAAGTTGTCAGTTTTCTTTTTATTAATTAAGTTTTCGAAAGTTTTATTTTCTTTTAAATGGATGTTAAAGTTTTGTTGGCTTCTGTATTGTAAGTATTTTTTGAATGCTAAATTTTTTGCAATTCTGGCTTCGTTGCATTCATTGTCCCACCATGTCTTGGGAGTGAAATGTTGGTACTTGTAGTTTGGAGGAGGGTTATTTAGTTGGTTTGGATTTTGAATGTCTTGTAGGAATGGTAGTCCATCATTATTTTGGATCATGATTATAATATCAGTTTTGATTTCGTCGTATTTTTGTAGGTAGTTTGTTTCATTAATTTCTTCTGTTTTGTTGTAGTTATGAATGGCTCTTCTAAAGTTATGAAGGTTCAGTTTTTGATGGTTAATCTTTATTCTTATGGGGTCTTATTCTCTTTTTTTGTTTGTATTTTCAAGTTTGAGTATTACTGGTAAGTGGTCGCTGTCTAGATTATCATCTTCAATGGATATCATAAAGTTATGTTTGTTATAAAATTCTGTGTGTCCAATAATGATGTCTGGGATACTTGTGGTATTATTTTGATTGATCATTGTTGATTTATTTTTGTTAAGTATTTGTAACTTATTTTTAGTTATGAATTTGTTGAGAATAGACCTATTTTTGTTTATGTTGGTGCTGCCCCAGCTAGTGTGTTGGGAGTTTAGATCTCCAAGTATTAAATAGTATTTGTTATTGTTTGTTATATTTTGTCAATGTCTTTAAGTAAAGCTGACCATTCATATTCTAGTATTGTGCTGCTGGGTTGATTATATATAAGGAATAAGTGTAGCATCTTTTCAAAGATTTTTATCTTAATGCAGCAGATTTCTTTTATGGAACCATAGTTGTTTGTTAGTGGGACGTTAAAAGTAAGGAGATTATTTTTTGTGAATGTGGCAACTCCTCCTCCACAACTGTTTTAGTCTATTCTGTTTATTTTGTAGCCATTTAAGTAAAAGTGTTCGGAATTGTTCAACCATGTTTCTGTTAGGCATAGTGTGTCAAAGCCGTATTTAAAGATAATTTAGTGAAGCTTTTTTGTATCGTATGCTTCTGGCGTTCCAGAGAATGATTGTCGATTCCATGTTATTTGATATGTGTGTGGTTTATTAGGGTAGTATTTTAACTTTCCTTGTTGGTTAATTTAGTTCTTTTGTTTGATATTTAGTCTGGTGATTAGGGTTTATATGTTATTTTTTATTAGGTCTCTGACATCTATTTTTCTTGATTTTGTTTGCTCTGTTAATTTTCTGATTGGTTTTTGTATTTTACTTATGTTTAATTGTTTTGCATGTAAAATTAAGTTGTCTTTTTTCCCATTTATTTTTGTTGTGTCTTGTATTCCCGTGGTATTTTTGTCTTCTTTGTTTTCTTCAGTTGTTTCATTAATCTTATGTTTGTAAAGATGTTTAGAATTAGGGATTAGGAGGGATTCTTGTTGGTTATCTTCGCTTAAATCCATGAATAGATCGTTGAAGTTTATGTCTAACGGAGGGGAAATGTTATCAATTGATTCCATTTCTATTTCATTGTTGCATGCAATTTCTTTTATATGTGGTATTAGTGTGCTGTCAATTAAATTCGTCCATTATATTGCTATTTTGCGAATTGGGAGTTGTTTCTTTTTGTGAGTTATTATACGTATTGTCCTTTGGAGTAGGATTTGTTTGTGATAACCTGGGAGTATTTTAAAGGTTGTAAATGGTTTCATTGTTAGTTTTTTTATAAGTATTGTGTTCAATTGTTGTTATTTGCATTGTTGTTTGTTGTTTTCATGTTGTTGGTTTGTGATCCTTTGTTATATGTTTCTTTTTTGTCAAGGTAAATTTGCAACCATTCAAATAGGTAGTTGGGGCTGTCTCTGTTTTCTCTATCAAAGTGATTTTCTAGTTCGTATTCAAAGTGCCCAGACCTTTGGCATACTCTAATCCTTTCTTTGTAAGGCTTAACCTTTAATTTGACATTATGTATTATAACATGAGAGGGTAGTGAATTTGTTAAAAAGGATATTTTTAGGGAGTTAGTTGGTATGGGTACATTATTTGTTTTGTCCCATCTTGTAAGTCTTTCAAGGTCTTTTGTTTGGGGGTTTCTTTTATTAGTATTTATATTTTATTTTATATGTCTTTCTCTATATAAATCAAGATCTAGGCTGACATGTTTAACAATCCCTGTTTTTGCTATTGCAAAGTTTGGAATATAAAATAACCAGCTTTTGTGATTTATTTTATATTGTAAATCTATAATTTTATTTGCTAGGAATAAGTTTTCAAATTTTAATTTTATAATGTATTTACCGCCTCTTGAGACCGTGAAGTTTTCGTTATAGAATTCTTTAATTGTTTTACTGATTCTCATAAGGTGATAATTACCTATGTTATCATTAATATTTGTAGAGATAATGTTTACTACAAAAGGACCGTGAGGCGAATCGCAGTATTTATTAGTTTTTTGTTGTTTGCAAGAGTTTATTAATTTAAGTAGATTTTGGGCATCTACGTCTTTGTTCGTGTCATCATTGTCCTTTACAGTATGATCCATTGTTGATGGATATCAGGCAGACTTTTATAGCCTTTTAAATGCTTTATTGTTTATTTAATTTTACTTATCTTAAGGGGAGATTATCCTTTAATCTTTTGTTGTTCCTTATTTTACCTTCTCTTGTACCTTTAGTTAATTTTGGTTTTTATCACTGCCGTCCGGAATAATTCGGTGTCGCTCTATCGAGATCCCACGTGGAAGTGATGGCGGAATATCGTCTTCCGAACCTAAATACATGGAAATAACTTGAAAATTATATTATAAATGTTTATTATTTTTTAGTTTTTGCACCCCTTGATAATCTGTCACTAGTGACGTCAGGTAGCATGAAATAGCGAAATATGTGTTCTGAACCCAAATAGTTAGAAATAATGTTAAAAAATATTATAAATTTTTATAACGCTAATGCATTTTTTCATTTATTATTTATATTCATAATACAAATAAACTAAATATTATAAATAATTGATTATTAATAATAAATTACAATTTGTTTTAAAAGCACCCATCTCCCATCTCTCACCTCCCGTGTAGCCACCTCCCATCTCTCACCACCCGTGTAACCATCTCCCACTTCCCTCCTCCCGTTTAACCATCTCCCATCACTCACCTGCCGTGTAACGACCTCCCACCTCCCATCTCTCACCTCCCGTGTAACCATCTCCCACCTCCCTTGTAACCACCTCCCATCGCACCTATCCCGCGTACCCATCTCCCACCTCATTCATATCATAGTCAGAGCGTGACGTCATAGAGCTTGATATAGGGAAATGCGTGTTCTGAACCTAAATTATTGGAAATAACTTGAATGAACAAGATATTATAAATTTTTACTTTTCGCTCCCCTTGGAAATTTGCCATTAGTGACGTCATAAAGTTTGATATAACGAAGTACGTGTTCTGAACCTAAATAGATGAAAATAATTTGAAAAAAAATATAAATTTTAACTTTTCCTATCCCTTGAAAACTTTTTATTAATGACGTCACAACATGACGTCATAGAGCTTGATATAAGGAAATACGTGATATGAACTTAAATAGTTGGAGATACTATTAAAATATATTATAAATTTTCAACGCTAATGCATCTGTTCTTTTATTATTTATATTATTAAGTAAATAAACAAAATATTAGAAATAATTGATTATTAATAAATTATAACTGTTTTTTAAAGATACCCACCACCCACCCCCAACCACTCGAGTAACTTCTCCTAACTATCATCTCCCGCGTAATCACCTCCCCTTCCAATGTAACCGCCGCCCAACTTCCATCACCCGCGCACACACCGCCCACCTCCCGTGTAACCACCACATACCTCCCTTGTAATCACCTGTCGTCGCCCGTATAACTGCATTCCACCTCACGTCTCTCACGTAACCGCTTCCTAACTTCCAAATTTCGCGTAGCCACCTCCCACCTCCCGCGTAACTACCTCTCGCCATCCGTATAATTACATTTAACCCTCCAACTACCACCTCCCGTGTAAGCACAATTCTTAAACTATTCAATAATAAGGGTATTATAAACTATTAGACAGAAACTGATAGATAATTGAAGTCAGACAACTGTACTCTATTTCACTTTAACCAACTGATTGTCTCTGTCTAACTAATACTATCTTTGTCAATGAATAAAGTCGTTAATTTGTATTTCTGCATAGTGAATAAGGAATTAACGATTACTTCAAAAATGCATCAATTTTTATATATATATATACCTTTATACTATATTGCAAAATATTTTATGTTGTCTAAATTTACAAAAATCAGTAAGATCCCCCTAAAAACATCCCGATGTAAAAAAATTACGCCAAGTAGTTATCCCCTTCTAAAAAGCCCCTTATTCAAAAAATATATAGTATTTATAGGCTTATTTAATGAATTCTCTTAATAAAAGGTATAACAATAAAAAGAATATATTTATTTAAAATATGTAGTCACTACAAAAAATACATTATTTTTCTTATCTTGTTAAAAAGTATTGAAATCATATATAGAATAAAGCCAAGTACGTAATCTTTATTTATTCTCAGCATACATAGTTTCATCATAATATGCTGATTTCTTTTATATATAGTTTATAAACAATATGCATAAAAAATAGAAAATGCATTTGAAACGCAGATAGTTTTTTCACAATATGCATCAAAGATAAAGATAGTTTATAAACAAATTGCATAAAAGTTTTTTATATATAGTTTATAAACAATTTGTTTACAATTTTTTTATACAGAACTTGGCGAGCCTCCATGGTTTTTTAGGGTGTACATCATTTTCGACGCTTGGGGTGTCACGGAAATCCCGCGCGCCTTATAACGGGTTAAATAATATAGCAATCCCAATAAAAAACAAATACCTTAATTGCATTCTCATAACACATTGTTGATCGGCAATTTTACTCAGAATTTATTCCATTTTACTGGCTGTTACAGTTTTAACAGTATTGACAGGTTTTAATTAGCGATAGATAAAGCTTGTAGTATGTTGAACAATTACAATTAAAAAAAAAAACGTTTTGTTACACCCTGTATAGTTTCTCAATAACCCTTTGTTTTACAATTTAACTAGGAAGAAACGATATTCAACTCGTGATATTTATGTTATGAAGACCTTGAGTTCGATTCATGATATTTGTGGTAGGCCCGAAACGTCTATTACGAGTAAGACTTGTGATACTCATGTTTGACATGAAATTAGATAACGAGCTTAACTCGTGATTTTTAAGTTTGGCTTAAAATTTTTATCACGAGCCAGACTTGTTAAAATAATGCAAGGGGATAATATGCTTACAATGTTTTTTTAGAAAACTTCGCGAGCTTCTATACTTTTTTAAGTAATTCCCGTCATTATATTTTAAGGGAATTTAGTTTTCAAACGTATTAAACAAGAGTCATATTATTTAGTGCTGCAAAAGTACAGTGATGTATTGTTTATTATCATCATTCTCTTATCTTATTAGAGAGAAACTGTATCATAGGTTGTAGTATTTTATATTAAGATTCCCGAAATTTGCGTTATTATGTCGGAACGAAACCGTGTTGTAGAGTGTTATACTATATAGGAGGGCTATCTGCATCTTTAAACCTTAACTGATATATAAAACAATAATAGCACTTATTAATCTAAAATTACAAGTACATGTAATATAATATAATATAATATTAATATAAGTCATAATTAATTTAAAATCATTATTCTGAAGGAGAGCAAATAAATATTCAATACTGCTTTTTACATTTTTTTGTATTTTATTTTAAAATGTTTATATAAAAGTTTTACAAAATTAAAATCAATGACTATCCATAAATTGAATATCCGAAAGTAATAAAATTGTATTTGGTAATGGTCTGGGTTGTGGACTTAATACAGTAAAAGTTTGCCTTTCTACATCAACATTTGTTCTAAAACATAAAGAGAGATTAGTATGAAATTCTCTATAAAACTAATCAAAAACTTTTTGTTAATGTTCTACTTACACACAAACAAATCCAGCTACATTTGTTTGAACCACATCATCTTTAGGAGAGACAGCAAACGAAACAGACAATAAATGATGCAATAAATTTGAACCTGGTGTAACGGCAACCAATTTTGTTAAATTAGCTTCTGCCTTCATTCCTAATGGCATGCAAGATGCAGGTAAAATTGGAGCTCCAATTTTATATAACCTGGCCTCACTCCATTTAACTTCAAAACTGTGTGGGTATAGAGGTGTTCTATAACCATAAAAATATTCACGCACTTCTTGATCCCTGGCTTCAATTCTTTGAGCTTGGCTTCTTCCAACAACACCTCCACTTTTTGGTAAGAAAACAACTTTTACAAAATCTGGCTTGTCTCTAACCAACTCGTTATAAAGCCTTTCTTGATCCAATACCAAGATAGTATCAACTTCAAACGCTTGCGCTGCGTGTATTAATAATTTATAGCCCTCTCCTTTTACCCATCCACAAGTATTAATAACAATACCAGATACTCTTGCTTTTTTATTAGCTTGCAGCCTATCAGAACAAACTTCTGCTAGACGAGATACAAGAAGATTATATAAAGCTACATTAGCACTAGGAGTTTTATGCCCAAAGTGGAAAACCAAAGGAGCTTGTTGACTAAAACCTTCTACTACATTAGATGGCCTTTCAACTAATAAAGCTCCTACAGTTCCAGGTATAGCAATATGTCCTTGGCCAACATCCAGATCCACAAAGATTGGTCGTCTTCCCATTCTAACTGCATAATTTAGCAGTAACCTACAAAGAGTAGACTTTCCAACATCACAAGGACCTACTACCATTGTTATCGGCCCTTTATTGTCAGCTTTTTCTGCTGCTTCACGCATCCTTTCCATTGCTGCATAACAATTTAAATATAGACCCATAGGAGTTTCTTTAGCTATATAGCTCACATCAGTTTTTCCAAAAAGTTCTATTATACACCCTTGCCAAGTAAAAACTGCTACTTTAGCTCCTGAAGTAAATTCATATTTTTTACCTTTTACTAATTCTGTACCAAATATTTCTGCCAATCCACTTTTTAACTAAAAATAAAGTATTACATATTTTGATAAATTTTTAAATAAACTTACAAGTTTAAAATTATTATTAAAATAATTTGCAATATACCTCTAATATCACTTTCTCATTTTTTGATTCAACTTCAAAACGAAGTTCACAATCAGAATCTAATTTAAATTCTTGTTTTAGACTTTTTTCATCAGTCATTGTAAAATAACTTTTATTCTTTCATATACGTAACAACAATTTATTATTCAAAAAATTTTCATTAACGTACACTTCGCTAGGTGGCCACTAGCCTACTAACCACGTGCTAAAAGCTTCGCAATATTTATATCTTTTGGTTAATTTCAAGAAAACGGACACTTAACAGAGGGCAGTAGTGTAGTGATGATTATGGCTGATTTCGTTTTCCACCCATTATTATAAAGGGGCGTAACAATGATCCCTTCGAAATTTTAAGGGGTTGTAGGGGGAGTGATTCTAAGATGATTTTTCATTTACCACATTTTAACCTGAAGTTATTTTTTGAAATATTTAATGATAAAGGTGCTATTAGTTAGATTAAGACAGATAGATAGTTGAAGTGAGACAGAATGGTGCTCTCCTAATTGATCCGAGAGTTTGGCAATAGTGGGGCGAGCTAAGGAGAGTTTGAATCCTGGAAAGAAGAGGCTCGTCACCCCTGTGATATCGTTGAGAAACAACGTCCCGCAGCTATCGTTGAAGTATGGAAGGACTATCGTGAGTCCAGAGGTGTGATTATCGAGAGAAGGGAGCACGATGACGGAAGCAGACACCTGGACGCCTAGATTATCGTGATGAGCTATTACCCTTGAGGACCAACATAGCCTACAAAGGGAAACCTAGTGCAGCCATCGAGCATGAATTGGGATGTCGACGACCTAACCTCCAACTGAAGGAATGAACTAGAGCGATTGTATCAGAAACTAGCCGAGAACAACGGAACTGCAACGAAACTTGACTGCAGTCAAGTGTTAGTTAAAAATTGTGTTAGTTTAAAATTTTCCTACGGATAACAAAAATGGCACGCGTTACAGATAATTAATAATTAAATATTAAATATTCGTTTTATTATTCGTGTGTGTATTCTGTTAACAGTTTCGTGTAATAAATTTGAAAATAAGAAGTTTTTGATCAGGAATATTTAGCGATAAATGTCGACAAATTACTCAGATTAAAAAACCATTTGAAAGAAAATGAACAATTAATATTAAATGACAGTAATGATGCTAAATTAGTCAGAATACATGAACTTGGTCTGAACGGGAAAACAAATTTGTTGTTTAGGTAGAATTTTATTTTCCGATTTATAAGTGAAAGATATATGTAATTTTGAATTTGCCAAGTTTCGATTAGTTTTAATTATTTGGTTGAATATAATCAGGAGTTTTTCTTTTATGTTATTTCCAAATTCTTTTATTATTTTGTTGTCTGGACCTGGAGAGGGTGAAGTTTTGAGGTTTCTTATTGTGTTTTCAAGTTCCGTTGAGGTGAATTCATTATTATCATAGGAATAGGGAGTATTAGATTCAGTATTGTTTGATTTCATTTTGTTTTTGAAAGAAGGCATGGGGTTTACCCATTGAGGGGTTAATTTGGAAATGCTGTTAAGTAGAGTTTCTTCATCTGGTAGTTCAGTTGTGTTTATATCCCTTAGATATTTTGAATTTTTTAGCATTTTAATTTTGTCCCATAGTGTTTTAATTGATGTATCCTTATTTATGTTATCAATATATTTGTTAAAGTTGTCAGTTTTCTTTTTATTAATTAAGTTTTCGAAAGTTTTATTTTCTTTTAAATGGATGTTAAAGTTTTGTTGGCTTCTGTATTGTAAGTATTTTTTGAATGCTAAATTTTTTGCAATTCTGGCTTCGTTGCATTCATTGTCCCACCATGTCTTGGGAGTGAAATGTTGGTACTTGTAGTTTGGAGGAGGGTTATTTAGTTGGTTTGGATTTTGAATGTCTTGTAGGAATGGTAGTCCATCATTATTTTGGATCATGATTATAATATCAGTTTTGATTTCGTCGTATTTTTGTAGGTAGTTTGTTTCATTAATTTCTTCTGTTTTGTTGTAGTTATGAATGGCTCTTCTAAAGTTATGAAGGTTCAGTTTTTGATGGTTAATCTTTATTCTTATGGGGTCTTATTCTCTTTTTTTGTTTGTATTTTCAAGTTTGAGTATTACTGGTAAGTGGTCGCTGTCTAGATTATCATCTTCAATGGATATCATAAAGTTATGTTTGTTATAAAATTCTGTGTGTCCAATAATGATGTCTGGGATACTTGTGGTATTATTTTGATTGATCATTGTTGATTTATTTTTGTTAAGTATTTGTAACTTATTTTTAGTTATGAATTTGTTGAGAATAGACCTATTTTTGTTTATGTTGGTGCTGCCCCAGCTAGTGTGTTGGGAGTTTAGATCTCCAAGTATTAAATAGTATTTGTTATTGTTTGTTATATTTTGTCAATGTCTTCAAGTAAAGCTGACCATTCATATTCTAGTATTGTGCTGCTGGGTTGATTATATATAAGGAATAAGTGTAGCATCTTTTCAAAGATTTTTATCTTAATGCAGCAGATTTCTTTTATGGAACCATAGTTGTTTGTTAGTGGGACGTTAAAAGTAAGGAGATTATTTTTTGTGAATGTGGCAACTCCTCCTCCACAACTGTTTTAGTCTATTCTGTTTATTTTGTAGCCATTTAAGTAAAAGTGTTCGGAATTGTTCAACCATGTTTCTGTTAGGCATAGTGTGTCAAAGCCGTATTTAAAGATAATTTAGTGAAGCTTTTTTGTATCGTATGCTTCTGGCGTTCCAGAGAATGATTGTCGATTCCATGTTATTTGATATGTGTGTGGTTTATTAGGGTAGTATTTTAACTTTCCTTGTTGGTTAATTTAGTTCTTTTGTTTGATATTTAGTCTGGTGATTAGGGTTTATATGTTATTTTTTATTAGGTCTCTGACATCTATTTTTCTTGATTTTGTTTGCTCTGTTAATTTTCTGATTGGTTTTTGTATTTTACTTATGTTTAATTGTTTTGCATGTAAAATTAAGTTGTCTTTTTTCCCATTTATTTTTGTTGTGTCTTGTATTCCCGTGGTATTTTTGTCTTCTTTGTTTTCTTCAGTTGTTTCATTAATCTTATGTTTGTAAAGATGTTTAGAATTAGGGATTAGGAGGGATTCTTGTTGGTTATCTTCGCTTAAATCCATGAATAGATCGTTGAAGTTTATGTCTAACGGAGGGGAAATGTTATCAATTGATTCCATTTCTATTTCATTGTTGCATGCAATTTCTTTTATATGTGGTATTAGTGTGCTGTCAATTAAATTCGTCCATTATATTGCTATTTTGCGAATTGGGAGTTGTTTCTTTTTGTGAGTTATTATACGTATTGTCCTTTGGAGTAGGATTTGTTTGTGATAACCTGGGAGTATTTTAAAGGTTGTAAATGGTTTCATTGTTAGTTTTTTTATAAGTATTGTGTTCAATTGTTGTTATTTGCATTGTTGTTTGTTGTTTTCATGTTGTTGGTTTGTGATCCTTTGTTATATGTTTCTTTTTTGTCAAGGTAAATTTGCAACCATTCAAATAGGTAGTTGGGGCTGTCTCTGTTTTCTCTATCAAAGTGATTTTCTAGTTCGTATTCAAAGTGCCCAGACCTTTGGCATACTCTAATCCTTTCTTTGTAAGGCTTAACCTTTAATTTGACATTATGTATTATAACATGAGAGGGTAGTGAATTTGTTAAAAAGGATATTTTTAGGGAGTTAGTTGGTATGGGTACATTATTTGTTTTGTCCCATCTTGTAAGTCTTTCAAGGTCTTTTGTTTGGGGGTTTCTTTTATTAGTATTTATATTTTATTTTATATGTCTTTCTCTATATAAATCAAGATCTAGGCTGACATGTTTAACAATCCCTGTTTTTGCTATTGCAAAGTTTGGAATATAAAATAACCAGCTTTTGTGATTTATTTTATATTGTAAATCTATAATTTTATTTGCTAGGAATAAGTTTTCAAATTTTAATTTTATAATGTATTTACCGCCTCTTGAGACCGTGAAGTTTTCGTTATAGAATTCTTTAATTGTTTTACTGATTCTCATAAGGTGATAATTACCTATGTTATCATTAATATTTGTAGAGATAATGTTTACTACAAAAGGACCGTGAGGCGAATCGCAGTATTTATTAGTTTTTTGTTGTTTGCAAGAGTTTATTAATTTAAGTAGATTTTGGGCATCTACGTCTTTGTTCGTGTCATCATTGTCCTTTACAGTATGATCCATTGTTGATGGATATCAGGCAGACTTTTATAGCCTTTTAAATGCTTTATTGTTTATTTAATTTTACTTATCTTAAGGGGAGATTATCCTTTAATCTTTTGTTGTTCCTTATTTTACCTTCTCTTGTACCTTTAGTTAATTTTGGTTTTTATCACTGCCGTCCGGAATAATTCGGTGTCGCTCTATCGAGATCCCACGTGGAAGTGATGGCGGAATATCGTCTTCCGAACCTAAATACATGGAAATAACTTGAAAATTATATTATAAATGTTTATTATTTTTTAGTTTTTGCACCCCTTGATAATCTGTCACTAGTGACGTCAGGTAGCATGCAAAAGCGAAATACGTGTTCCGAACCTAAATAGACGGAAATAATTTGATAAAAATATTTATTATAAATTTGTACTTTTCGCCACCCTTGAAAATCTGAATTAGTGACGTCAGAGCGTGACGTCATATAACATGACATAGCGAAATATGTGTTCTGAACCCAAATAGTTAGAAATAATGTTAAAAAATATTATAAATTTTTATAACGCTAATGCATTTTTTCATTTATTATTTATATTCATAATACAAATAAACTAAATATTATAAATAATTGATTATTAATAATAAATTACAATTTGTTTTAAAAGCACCCATCTCCCATCTCTCACCTCCCGTGTAGCCACCTCCCATCTCTCACCACCCGTGTAACCATCTCCCACTTCCCTCCTCCCGTTTAACCATCTCCCATCACTCACCTGCCGTGTAACGACCTCCCACCTCCCATCTCTCACCTCCCGTGTAACCATCTCCCACCTCCCTTGTAACCACCTCCCATCGCACCTATCCCGCGTACCCATCTCCCACCTCATTCATATCATAGTCAGAGCGTGACGTCATAGAGCTTGATATAGGGAAATGCGTGTTCTGAACCTAAATTATTGGAAATAACTTGAATGAACAAGATATTATAAATTTTTACTTTTCGCTCCCCTTGGAAATTTGCCATTAGTGACGTCATAAAGTTTGATATAACGAAGTACGTGTTCTGAACCTAAATAGATGAAAATAATTTGAAAAAAAATATAAATTTTAACTTTTCCTATCCCTTGAAAACTTTTTATTAATGACGTCACAACATGACGTCATAGAGCTTGATATAAGGAAATACGTGATATGAACTTAAATAGTTGGAGATACTATTAAAATATATTATAAATTTTCAACGCTAATGCATCTGTTCTTTTATTATTTATATTATTAAGTAAATAAACAAAATATTAGAAATAATTGATTATTAATAAATTATAACTGTTTTTTAAAGATACCCACCACCCACCCCCAACCACTCGAGTAACTTCTCCTAACTATCATCTCCCGCGTAATCACCTCCCCTTCCAATGTAACCGCCGCCCAACTTCCATCACCCGCGCACACACCGCCCACCTCCCGTGTAACCACCACATACCTCCCTTGTAATCACCTGTCGTCGCCCGTATAACTGCATTCCACCTCACGTCTCTCACGTAACCGCTTCCTAACTTCCAAATTTCGCGTAGCCACCTCCCACCTCCCGCGTAACTACCTCTCGCCATCCGTATAATTACATTTAACCCTCCAACTACCACCTCCCGTGTAAGCACAATTCTTAAACTATTCAATAATAAGGGTATTATAAACTATTAGACAGAAACTGATAGATAATTGAAGTCAGACAACTGTACTCTATTTCACTTTAACCAACTGATTGTCTCTGTCTAACTAATACTATCTTTGTCAATGAATAAAGTCGTTAATTTGTATTTCTGCATAGTGAATAAGGAATTAACGATTACTTCAAAAATGCATCAATTTTTATATATATATATACCTTTATACTATATTGCAAAATATTTTATGTTGTCTAAATTTACAAAAATCAGTAAGATCCCCCTAAAAACATCCCGATGTAAAAAAATTACGCCAAGTAGTTATCCCCTTCTAAAAAGCCCCTTATTCAAAAAATATATAGTATTTATAGGCTTATTTAATGAATTCTCTTAATAAAAGGTATAACAATAAAAAGAATATATTTATTTAAAATATGTAGTCACTACAAAAAATACATTATTTTTCTTATCTTGTTAAAAAGTATTGAAATCATATATAGAATAAAGCCAAGTACGTAATCTTTATTTATTCTCAGCATACATAGTTTCATCATAATATGCTGATTTCTTTTATATATAGTTTATAAACAATATGCATAAAAAATAGAAAATGCATTTGAAACGCAGATAGTTTTTTCACAATATGCATCAAAGATAAAGATAGTTTATAAACAAATTGCATAAAAGTTTTTTATATATAGTTTATAAACAATTTGTTTACAATTTTTTTATACAGAACTTGGCGAGCCTCCATGGTTTTTTAGGGTGTACATCATTTTCGACGCTTGGGGTGTCACGGAAATCCCGCGCGCCTTATAACGGGTTAAATAATATAGCAATCCCAATAAAAAACAAATACCTTAATTGCATTCTCATAACACATTGTTGATCGGCAATTTTACTCAGAATTTATTCCATTTTACTGGCTGTTACAGTTTTAACAGTATTGACAGGTTTTAATTAGCGATAGATAAAGCTTGTAGTATGTTGAACAATTACAATTAAAAAAAAAAACGTTTTGTTACACCCTGTATAGTTTCTCAATAACCCTTTGTTTTACAATTTAACTAGGAAGAAACGATATTCAACTCGTGATATTTATGTTATGAAGACCTTGAGTTCGATTCATGATATTTGTGGTAGGCCCGAAACGTCTATTACGAGTAAGACTTGTGATACTCATGTTTGACATGAAATTAGATAACGAGCTTAACTCGTGATTTTTAAGTTTGGCTTAAAATTTTTATCACGAGCCAGACTTGTTAAAATAATGCAAGGGGATAATATGCTTACAATGTTTTTTTAGAAAACTTCGCGAGCTTCTATACTTTTTTAAGTAATTCCCGTCATTATATTTTAAGGGAATTTAGTTTTCAAACGTATTAAACAAGAGTCATATTATTTAGTGCTGCAAAAGTACAGTGATGTATTGTTTATTATCATCATTCTCTTATCTTATTAGAGAGAAACTGTATCATAGGTTGTAGTATTTTATATTAAGATTCCCGAAATTTGCGTTATTATGTCGGAACGAAACCGTGTTGTAGAGTGTTATACTATATAGGAGGGCTATCTGCATCTTTAAACCTTAACTGATATATAAAACAATAATAGCACTTATTAATCTAAAATTACAAGTACATGTAATATAATATAATATAATATTAATATAAGTCATAATTAATTTAAAATCATTATTCTGAAGGAGAGCAAATAAATATTCAATACTGCTTTTTACATTTTTTTGTATTTTATTTTAAAATGTTTATATAAAAGTTTTACAAAATTAAAATCAATGACTATCCATAAATTGAATATCCGAAAGTAATAAAATTGTATTTGGTAATGGTCTGGGTTGTGGACTTAATACAGTAAAAGTTTGCCTTTCTACATCAACATTTGTTCTAAAACATAAAGAGAGATTAGTATGAAATTCTCTATAAAACTAATCAAAAACTTTTTGTTAATGTTCTACTTACACACAAACAAATCCAGCTACATTTGTTTGAACCACATCATCTTTAGGAGAGACAGCAAACGAAACAGACAATAAATGATGCAATAAATTTGAACCTGGTGTAACGGCAACCAATTTTGTTAAATTAGCTTCTGCCTTCATTCCTAATGGCATGCAAGATGCAGGTAAAATTGGAGCTCCAATTTTATATAACCTGGCCTCACTCCATTTAACTTCAAAACTGTGTGGGTATAGAGGTGTTCTATAACCATAAAAATATTCACGCACTTCTTGATCCCTGGCTTCAATTCTTTGAGCTTGGCTTCTTCCAACAACACCTCCACTTTTTGGTAAGAAAACAACTTTTACAAAATCTGGCTTGTCTCTAACCAACTCGTTATAAAGCCTTTCTTGATCCAATACCAAGATAGTATCAACTTCAAACGCTTGCGCTGCGTGTATTAATAATTTATAGCCCTCTCCTTTTACCCATCCACAAGTATTAATAACAATACCAGATACTCTTGCTTTTTTATTAGCTTGCAGCCTATCAGAACAAACTTCTGCTAGACGAGATACAAGAAGATTATATAAAGCTACATTAGCACTAGGAGTTTTATGCCCAAAGTGGAAAACCAAAGGAGCTTGTTGACTAAAACCTTCTACTACATTAGATGGCCTTTCAACTAATAAAGCTCCTACAGTTCCAGGTATAGCAATATGTCCTTGGCCAACATCCAGATCCACAAAGATTGGTCGTCTTCCCATTCTAACTGCATAATTTAGCAGTAACCTACAAAGAGTAGACTTTCCAACATCACAAGGACCTACTACCATTGTTATCGGCCCTTTATTGTCAGCTTTTTCTGCTGCTTCACGCATCCTTTCCATTGCTGCATAACAATTTAAATATAGACCCATAGGAGTTTCTTTAGCTATATAGCTCACATCAGTTTTTCCAAAAAGTTCTATTATACACCCTTGCCAAGTAAAAACTGCTACTTTAGCTCCTGAAGTAAATTCATATTTTTTACCTTTTACTAATTCTGTACCAAATATTTCTGCCAATCCACTTTTTAACTAAAAATAAAGTATTACATATTTTGATAAATTTTTAAATAAACTTACAAGTTTAAAATTATTATTAAAATAATTTGCAATATACCTCTAATATCACTTTCTCATTTTTTGATTCAACTTCAAAACGAAGTTCACAATCAGAATCTAATTTAAATTCTTGTTTTAGACTTTTTTCATCAGTCATTGTAAAATAACTTTTATTCTTTCATATACGTAACAACAATTTATTATTCAAAAAATTTTCATTAACGTACACTTCGCTAGGTGGCCACTAGCCTACTAACCACGTGCTAAAAGCTTCGCAATATTTATATCTTTTGGTTAATTTCAAGAAAACGGACACTTAACAGAGGGCAGTAGTGTAGTGATGATTATGGCTGATTTCGTTTTCCACCCATTATTATAAAGGGGCGTAACAATGATCCCTTCGAAATTTTAAGGGGTTGTAGGGGGAGTGATTCTAAGATGATTTTTCATTTACCACATTTTAACCTGAAGTTATTTTTTGAAATATTTAATGATAAAGGTGCTATTAGTTAGATTAAGACAGATAGATAGTTGAAGTGAGACAGAATGGTGCTCTCCTAATTGATCCGAGAGTTTGGCAATAGTGGGGCGAGCTAAGGAGAGTTTGAATCCTGGAAAGAAGAGGCTCGTCACCCCTGTGATATCGTTGAGAAACAACGTCCCGCAGCTATCGTTGAAGTATGGAAGGACTATCGTGAGTCCAGAGGTGTGATTATCGAGAGAAGGGAGCACGATGACGGAAGCAGACACCTGGACGCCTAGATTATCGTGATGAGCTATTACCCTTGAGGACCAACATAGCCTACAAAGGGAAACCTAGTGCAGCCATCGAGCATGAATTGGGATGTCGACGACCTAACCTCCAACTGAAGGAATGAACTAGAGCGATTGTATCAGAAACTAGCCGAGAACAACGGAACTGCAACGAAACTTGACTGCAGTCAAGTGTTAGTTAAAAATTGTGTTAGTTTAAAATTTTCCTACGGATAACAAAAATGGCACGCGTTACAGATAATTAATAATTAAATATTAAATATTCGTTTTATTATTCGTGTGTGTATTCTGTTAACAGTTTCGTGTAATAAATTTGAAAATAAGAAGTTTTTGATCAGGAATATTTAGCGATAAATGTCGACAAATTACTCAGATTAAAAAACCATTTGAAAGAAAATGAACAATTAATATTAAATGACAGTAATGATGCTAAATTAGTCAGAATACATGAACTTGGTCTGAACGGGAAAACAAATTTGTTGTTTAGGTAGAATTTTATTTTCCGATTTATAAGTGAAAGATATATGTAATTTTGAATTTGCCAAGTTTCGATTAGTTTTAATTATTTGGTTGAATATAATCAGGAGTTTTTCTTTTATGTTATTTCCAAATTCTTTTATTATTTTGTTGTCTGGACCTGGAGAGGGTGAAGTTTTGAGGTTTCTTATTGTGTTTTCAAGTTCCGTTGAGGTGAATTCATTATTATCATAGGAATAGGGAGTATTAGATTCAGTATTGTTTGATTTCATTTTGTTTTTGAAAGAAGGCATGGGGTTTACCCATTGAGGGGTTAATTTGGAAATGCTGTTAAGTAGAGTTTCTTCATCTGGTAGTTCAGTTGTGTTTATATCCCTTAGATATTTTGAATTTTTTAGCATTTTAATTTTGTCCCATAGTGTTTTAATTGATGTATCCTTATTTATGTTATCAATATATTTGTTAAAGTTGTCAGTTTTCTTTTTATTAATTAAGTTTTCGAAAGTTTTATTTTCTTTTAAATGGATGTTAAAGTTTTGTTGGCTTCTGTATTGTAAGTATTTTTTGAATGCTAAATTTTTTGCAATTCTGGCTTCGTTGCATTCATTGTCCCACCATGTCTTGGGAGTGAAATGTTGGTACTTGTAGTTTGGAGGAGGGTTATTTAGTTGGTTTGGATTTTGAATGTCTTGTAGGAATGGTAGTCCATCATTATTTTGGATCATGATTATAATATCAGTTTTGATTTCGTCGTATTTTTGTAGGTAGTTTGTTTCATTAATTTCTTCTGTTTTGTTGTAGTTATGAATGGCTCTTCTAAAGTTATGAAGGTTCAGTTTTTGATGGTTAATCTTTATTCTTATGGGGTCTTATTCTCTTTTTTTGTTTGTATTTTCAAGTTTGAGTATTACTGGTAAGTGGTCGCTGTCTAGATTATCATCTTCAATGGATATCATAAAGTTATGTTTGTTATAAAATTCTGTGTGTCCAATAATGATGTCTGGGATACTTGTGGTATTATTTTGATTGATCATTGTTGATTTATTTTTGTTAAGTATTTGTAACTTATTTTTAGTTATGAATTTGTTGAGAATAGACCTATTTTTGTTTATGTTGGTGCTGCCCCAGCTAGTGTGTTGGGAGTTTAGATCTCCAAGTATTAAATAGTATTTGTTATTGTTTGTTATATTTTGTCAATGTCTTCAAGTAAAGCTGACCATTCATATTCTAGTATTGTGCTGCTGGGTTGATTATATATAAGGAATAAGTGTAGCATCTTTTCAAAGATTTTTATCTTAATGCAGCAGATTTCTTTTATGGAACCATAGTTGTTTGTTAGTGGGACGTTAAAAGTAAGGAGATTATTTTTTGTGAATGTGGCAACTCCTCCTCCACAACTGTTTTAGTCTATTCTGTTTATTTTGTAGCCATTTAAGTAAAAGTGTTCGGAATTGTTCAACCATGTTTCTGTTAGGCATAGTGTGTCAAAGCCGTATTTAAAGATAATTTAGTGAAGCTTTTTTGTATCGTATGCTTCTGGCGTTCCAGAGAATGATTGTCGATTCCATGTTATTTGATATGTGTGTGGTTTATTAGGGTAGTATTTTAACTTTCCTTGTTGGTTAATTTAGTTCTTTTGTTTGATATTTAGTCTGGTGATTAGGGTTTATATGTTATTTTTTATTAGGTCTCTGACATCTATTTTTCTTGATTTTGTTTGCTCTGTTAATTTTCTGATTGGTTTTTGTATTTTACTTATGTTTAATTGTTTTGCATGTAAAATTAAGTTGTCTTTTTTCCCATTTATTTTTGTTGTGTCTTGTATTCCCGTGGTATTTTTGTCTTCTTTGTTTTCTTCAGTTGTTTCATTAATCTTATGTTTGTAAAGATGTTTAGAATTAGGGATTAGGAGGGATTCTTGTTGGTTATCTTCGCTTAAATCCATGAATAGATCGTTGAAGTTTATGTCTAACGGAGGGGAAATGTTATCAATTGATTCCATTTCTATTTCATTGTTGCATGCAATTTCTTTTATATGTGGTATTAGTGTGCTGTCAATTAAATTCGTCCATTATATTGCTATTTTGCGAATTGGGAGTTGTTTCTTTTTGTGAGTTATTATACGTATTGTCCTTTGGAGTAGGATTTGTTTGTGATAACCTGGGAGTATTTTAAAGGTTGTAAATGGTTTCATTGTTAGTTTTTTTATAAGTATTGTGTTCAATTGTTGTTATTTGCATTGTTGTTTGTTGTTTTCATGTTGTTGGTTTGTGATCCTTTGTTATATGTTTCTTTTTTGTCAAGGTAAATTTGCAACCATTCAAATAGGTAGTTGGGGCTGTCTCTGTTTTCTCTATCAAAGTGATTTTCTAGTTCGTATTCAAAGTGCCCAGACCTTTGGCATACTCTAATCCTTTCTTTGTAAGGCTTAACCTTTAATTTGACATTATGTATTATAACATGAGAGGGTAGTGAATTTGTTAAAAAGGATATTTTTAGGGAGTTAGTTGGTATGGGTACATTATTTGTTTTGTCCCATCTTGTAAGTCTTTCAAGGTCTTTTGTTTGGGGGTTTCTTTTATTAGTATTTATATTTTATTTTATATGTCTTTCTCTATATAAATCAAGATCTAGGCTGACATGTTTAACAATCCCTGTTTTTGCTATTGCAAAGTTTGGAATATAAAATAACCAGCTTTTGTGATTTATTTTATATTGTAAATCTATAATTTTATTTGCTAGGAATAAGTTTTCAAATTTTAATTTTATAATGTATTTACCGCCTCTTGAGACCGTGAAGTTTTCGTTATAGAATTCTTTAATTGTTTTACTGATTCTCATAAGGTGATAATTACCTATGTTATCATTAATATTTGTAGAGATAATGTTTACTACAAAAGGACCGTGAGGCGAATCGCAGTATTTATTAGTTTTTTGTTGTTTGCAAGAGTTTATTAATTTAAGTAGATTTTGGGCATCTACGTCTTTGTTCGTGTCATCATTGTCCTTTACAGTATGATCCATTGTTGATGGATATCAGGCAGACTTTTATAGCCTTTTAAATGCTTTATTGTTTATTTAATTTTACTTACCTTAAGGGGAGATTATCCTTTAATCTTTTGTTGTTCCTTATTTTACCTTCTCTTGTACCTTTAGTTAATTTTGGTTTTTATCACTGCCGTCCGGAATAATTCGGTGTCGCTCTATCGAGATCCCACGTGGAAGTGATGGCGGAATATCGTCTTCCGAACCTAAATACATGGAAATAACTTGAAAATTATATTATAAATGTTTATTATTTTTTAGTTTTTGCACCCCTTGATAATCTGTCACTAGTGACGTCAGGTAGCATGCAAAAGCGAAATACGTGTTCCGAACCTAAATAGACGGAAATAATTTGATAAAAATATTTATTATAAATTTGTACTTTTCGCCACCCTTGAAAATCTGAATTAGTGACGTCAGAGCGTGACGTCATATAACATGACATAGCGAAATATGTGTTCTGAACCCAAATAGTTAGAAATAATGTTAAAAAATATTATAAATTTTTATAACGCTAATGCATTTTTTCATTTATTATTTATATTCATAATACAAATAAACTAAATATTATAAATAATTGATTATTAATAATAAATTACAATTTGTTTTAAAAGCACCCATCTCCCATCTCTCACCTCCCGTGTAGCCACCTCCCATCTCTCACCACCCGTGTAACCATCTCCCACTTCCCTCCTCCCGTTTAACCATCTCCCATCACTCACCTGCCGTGTAACGACCTCCCACCTCCCATCTCTCACCTCCCGTGTAACCATCTCCCACCTCCCTTGTAACCACCTCCCATCGCACCTATCCCGCGTACCCATCTCCCACCTCATTCATATCATAGTCAGAGCGTGACGTCATAGAGCTTGATATAGGGAAATGCGTGTTCTGAACCTAAATTATTGGAAATAACTTGAATGAACAAGATATTATAAATTTTTACTTTTCGCTCCCCTTGGAAATTTGCCATTAGTGACGTCATAAAGTTTGATATAACGAAGTACGTGTTCTGAACCTAAATAGATGAAAATAATTTGAAAAAAAATATAAATTTTAACTTTTCCTATCCCTTGAAAACTTTTTATTAATGACGTCACAACATGACGTCATAGAGCTTGATATAAGGAAATACGTGATATGAACTTAAATAGTTGGAGATACTATTAAAATATATTATAAATTTTCAACGCTAATGCATCTGTTCTTTTATTATTTATATTATTAAGTAAATAAACAAAATATTAGAAATAATTGATTATTAATAAATTATAACTGTTTTTTAAAGATACCCACCACCCACCCCCAACCACTCGAGTAACTTCTCCTAACTATCATCTCCCGCGTAATCACCTCCCCTTCCAATGTAACCGCCGCCCAACTTCCATCACCCGCGCACACACCGCCCACCTCCCGTGTAACCACCACATACCTCCCTTGTAATCACCTGTCGTCGCCCGTATAACTGCATTCCACCTCACGTCTCTCACGTAACCGCTTCCTAACTTCCAAATTTCGCGTAGCCACCTCCCACCTCCCGCGTAACTACCTCTCGCCATCCGTATAATTACATTTAACCCTCCAACTACCACCTCCCGTGTAAGCACAATTCTTAAACTATTCAATAATAAGGGTATTATAAACTATTAGACAGAAACTGATAGATAATTGAAGTCAGACAACTGTACTCTATTTCACTTTAACCAACTGATTGTCTCTGTCTAACTAATACTATCTTTGTCAATGAATAAAGTCGTTAATTTGTATTTCTGCATAGTGAATAAGGAATTAACGATTACTTCAAAAATGCATCAATTTTTATATATATATATACCTTTATACTATATTGCAAAATATTTTATGTTGTCTAAATTTACAAAAATCAGTAAGATCCCCCTAAAAACATCCCGATGTAAAAAAATTACGCCAAGTAGTTATCCCCTTCTAAAAAGCCCCTTATTCAAAAAATATATAGTATTTATAGGCTTATTTAATGAATTCTCTTAATAAAAGGTATAACAATAAAAAGAATATATTTATTTAAAATATGTAGTCACTACAAAAAATACATTATTTTTCTTATCTTGTTAAAAAGTATTGAAATCATATATAGAATAAAGCCAAGTACGTAATCTTTATTTATTCTCAGCATACATAGTTTCATCATAATATGCTGATTTCTTTTATATATAGTTTATAAACAATATGCATAAAAAATAGAAAATGCATTTGAAACGCAGATAGTTTTTTCACAATATGCATCAAAGATAAAGATAGTTTATAAACAAATTGCATAAAAGTTTTTTATATATAGTTTATAAACAATTTGTTTACAATTTTTTTATACAGAACTTGGCGAGCCTCCATGGTTTTTTAGGGTGTACATCATTTTCGACGCTTGGGGTGTCACGGAAATCCCGCGCGCCTTATAACGGGTTAAATAATATAGCAATCCCAATAAAAAACAAATACCTTAATTGCATTCTCATAACACATTGTTGATCGGCAATTTTACTCAGAATTTATTCCATTTTACTGGCTGTTACAGTTTTAACAGTATTGACAGGTTTTAATTAGCGATAGATAAAGCTTGTAGTATGTTGAACAATTACAATTAAAAAAAAAAACGTTTTGTTACACCCTGTATAGTTTCTCAATAACCCTTTGTTTTACAATTTAACTAGGAAGAAACGATATTCAACTCGTGATATTTATGTTATGAAGACCTTGAGTTCGATTCATGATATTTGTGGTAGGCCCGAAACGTCTATTACGAGTAAGACTTGTGATACTCATGTTTGACATGAAATTAGATAACGAGCTTAACTCGTGATTTTTAAGTTTGGCTTAAAATTTTTATCACGAGCCAGACTTGTTAAAATAATGCAAGGGGATAATATGCTTACAATGTTTTTTTAGAAAACTTCGCGAGCTTCTATACTTTTTTAAGTAATTCCCGTCATTATATTTTAAGGGAATTTAGTTTTCAAACGTATTAAACAAGAGTCATATTATTTAGTGCTGCAAAAGTACAGTGATGTATTGTTTATTATCATCATTCTCTTATCTTATTAGAGAGAAACTGTATCATAGGTTGTAGTATTTTATATTAAGATTCCCGAAATTTGCGTTATTATGTCGGAACGAAACCGTGTTGTAGAGTGTTATACTATATAGGAGGGCTATCTGCATCTTTAAACCTTAACTGATATATAAAACAATAATAGCACTTATTAATCTAAAATTACAAGTACATGTAATATAATATAATATAATATTAATATAAGTCATAATTAATTTAAAATCATTATTCTGAAGGAGAGCAAATAAATATTCAATACTGCTTTTTACATTTTTTTGTATTTTATTTTAAAATGTTTATATAAAAGTTTTACAAAATTAAAATCAATGACTATCCATAAATTGAATATCCGAAAGTAATAAAATTGTATTTGGTAATGGTCTGGGTTGTGGACTTAATACAGTAAAAGTTTGCCTTTCTACATCAACATTTGTTCTAAAACATAAAGAGAGATTAGTATAAAATTCTCTATAAAACTAATCAAAAACTTTTTGTTAATGTTCTACTTACACACAAACAAATCCAGCTACATTTGTTTGAACCACATCATCTTTAGGAGAGACAGCAAACGAAACAGACAATAAATGATGCAATAAATTTGAACCTGGTGTAACGGCAACCAATTTTGTTAAATTAGCTTCTGCCTTCATTCCTAATGGCATGCAAGATGCAGGTAAAATTGGAGCTCCAATTTTATATAACCTGGCCTCACTCCATTTAACTTCAAAACTGTGTGGGTATAGAGGTGTTCTATAACCATAAAAATATTCACGCACTTCTTGATCCCTGGCTTCAATTCTTTGAGCTTGGCTTCTTCCAACAACACCTCCACTTTTTGGTAAGAAAACAACTTTTACAAAATCTGGCTTGTCTCTAACCAACTCGTTATAAAGCCTTTCTTGATCCAATACCAAGATAGTATCAACTTCAAACGCTTGCGCTGCGTGTATTAATAATTTATAGCCCTCTCCTTTTACCCATCCACAAGTATTAATAACAATACCAGATACTCTTGCTTTTTTATTAGCTTGCAGCCTATCAGAACAAACTTCTGCTAGACGAGATACAAGAAGATTATATAAAGCTACATTAGCACTAGGAGTTTTATGCCCAAAGTGGAAAACCAAAGGAGCTTGTTGACTAAAACCTTCTACTACATTAGATGGCCTTTCAACTAATAAAGCTCCTACAGTTCCAGGTATAGCAATATGTCCTTGGCCAACATCCAGATCCACAAAGATTGGTCGTCTTCCCATTCTAACTGCATAATTTAGCAGTAACCTACAAAGAGTAGACTTTCCAACATCACAAGGACCTACTACCATTGTTATCGGCCCTTTATTGTCAGCTTTTTCTGCTGCTTCACGCATCCTTTCCATTGCTGCATAACAATTTAAATATAGACCCATAGGAGTTTCTTTAGCTATATAGCTCACATCAGTTTTTCCAAAAAGTTCTATTATACACCCTTGCCAAGTAAAAACTGCTACTTTAGCTCCTGAAGTAAATTCATATTTTTTACCTTTTACTAATTCTGTACCAAATATTTCTGCCAATCCACTTTTTAACTAAAAATAAAGTATTACATATTTTGATAAATTTTTAAATAAACTTACAAGTTTAAAATTATTATTAAAATAATTTGCAATATACCTCTAATATCACTTTCTCATTTTTTGATTCAACTTCAAAACGAAGTTCACAATCAGAATCTAATTTAAATTCTTGTTTTAGACTTTTTTCATCAGTCATTGTAAAATAACTTTTATTCTTTCATATACGTAACAACAATTTATTATTCAAAAAATTTTCATTAACGTACACTTCGCTAGGTGGCCACTAGCCTACTAACCACGTGCTAAAAGCTTCGCAATATTTATATCTTTTGGTTAATTTCAAGAAAACGGACACTTAACAGAGGGCAGTAGTGTAGTGATGATTATGGCTGATTTCGTTTTCCACCCATTATTATAAAGGGGCGTAACAATGATCCCTTCGAAATTTTAAGGGGTTGTAGGGGGAGTGATTCTAAGATGATTTTTCATTTACCACATTTTAACCTGAAGTTATTTTTTGAAATATTTAATGATAAAGGTGCTATTAGTTAGATTAAGACAGATAGATAGTTGAAGTGAGACAGAATGGTGCTCTCCTAATTGATCCGAGAGTTTGGCAATAGTGGGGCGAGCTAAGGAGAGTTTGAATCCTGGAAAGAAGAGGCTCGTCACCCCTGTGATATCGTTGAGAAACAACGTCCCGCAGCTATCGTTGAAGTATGGAAGGACTATCGTGAGTCCAGAGGTGTGATTATCGAGAGAAGGGAGCACGATGACGGAAGCAGACACCTGGACGCCTAGATTATCGTGATGAGCTATTACCCTTGAGGACCAACATAGCCTACAAAGGGAAACCTAGTGCAGCCATCGAGCATGAATTGGGATGTCGACGACCTAACCTCCAACTGAAGGAATGAACTAGAGCGATTGTATCAGAAACTAGCCGAGAACAACGGAACTGCAACGAAACTTGACTGCAGTCAAGTGTTAGTTAAAAATTGTGTTAGTTTTCTTAAAAGAACCGATTCCTTTACATATTTTCTTTTTAATTAAGTTGTGTGCTTCTGAAAAGAACCGAACCTGTAAAAATTTATTTTAATTAATAATGAAAAATATTTGAGATTTAAAGAAAAGTATGTAGAAATCGGTTCTTTTAAGAAACCTATATTTATTATACAAGGAACTGCTTCTGCCTCTAAAAATATTTGAATAAATATAAATTATAAAATAATAATAGTAATAATTTATTTTCCCTGCAAAAAAATCATTCCTATAACATTAAGTAGAAAAGACAGGTGAGAGTGCGACAACACATAAGTTGGAAGTGTCAAAGAGCGGCCTAGCGTTGCGCGCGCTCCTTAGTTAGAAAAGGTAAGTTTAATAAGTTAGAGAGTATGCTAAAGCGGCTGCCAAACAAGGACGCCGATAGGGACTCGACTTTTGTCCGCAGAGATTTCGTCCCATATAAAGCTATCCTTATCATTTAGCGTGCGTAAGACGAGGATGTGGAATCGAAAAACCTCCCACCACATTTTCCTCTGCCCCCGCCAGTCAGAAAGTGAGAGATAGAAAGAGAAAAACAATCAGTTGCATTCATTAGACAAAGACGGATTAATATGCCAAGTGGAGAGGGCTAGCCGCCTCCTTCTCCTCGTGAGATAAGGATAGTTTAATACTTTTGAAGGCATACTATAAAGCGGCCGCTAGACAAGGACGCAGATAGGGACTCGACTTTTGTCCGCAGAGATTTCGTCACATATAAAGCTATCCTTCTTATTTAGCGTGCGTAAGACGAGGATGAGGAATCGAAACACCTCCCACCACGTTTTCCTTTGCCCCCGCCAGTCAACCTATAGGCATAATATAATGTATTACCATACACTGGCCTATACTTGATACACACACATTGACATGGCGCTTCTCCTACCACCCTGCCAACAAGCATTTTGACGTCACGTGCAAGAGAGAGCGAAAATTTGTCCAGCCTGCTTTATGCTATACTCGATGCCTAACAGGGACTCGTTCATTGCCGGTCAGTGTACTCATCCTTGTTTTCTTCATTAGAGGAAGAAACACGAAAATATATGTTTTTCTCTCTTTCAGAGGACACCCTCCACCACTATTATTATAGCGAACCCGCCATATAGTACCCATATAGGAATATGATGTCCTGAAGACTGCCAAAGGATGTCCGAAAAGTCTTTAGGATCATCCAAAACTGATCCAAATGACTGCCTAAAGACGTCTTGACGACGTCCTATGTCCGCGAAAAAGACCGCCAGGACATCTTATGGCGATCTAGTAATAAGACATTTCGACGATGTCTTATTGAACTAGTATTAGGATGTCTAGTAAATTTAATAAAATAATTTAAGGTTGGCTTTTTGTAGAAATTTGAGGTTAATATTTAATAAATGTAGGGTTAATATTCGGAAAATAATTTAAGGTTAGATTAGGAATATCGATGTATTTTAAAACAATTTTATTTATTATTAAAATTTAATACATTAGATTATAATTCATACAAATACAGTGTAAAAAAATAAATGTATAGTGTGCAGAATAATGAAATACATAAAATGAAGTGAGTATAATTTAAATGTAATATGAAATAAAGTGCAGTCCATCCAAAGTATCTCAAAATGTTAATTTTTTTTTTTTTTTTAATGTTTAAAGAGGAGTAAAAAAAATGCTAATTACGCATACTCAATTTACATAACATAAATTGAGTTATGTGGGACTCCACTTAATGTGTCTACCCAGTAAAAAACATCTCCTCTGGGACCCTCTCTGACCTGTAAAACTGGAAGCAATGTTAGTATAAACAATTTTCTTTTATGTTTCATGTACCTTCTTTGGAAAGGCCCACACATCTGTAAATTAATAAATAATTATAATTATTTATTATAAGCGGGAAAATACTTACCTTAAGAGAGATGATGTTTCTTTCTGCTGTACAGGATTCTGTCATTGGCGTGTCTGAGCCAAGTGCTGACACATATCTTCACATCGTTCAATGATGCTCCTGGAACAGCTTCGATGATGGTCTCTGGTAAGTACAAAGAATTATATTGTTAATTATGTAAAATATGAATAATTACTTTTAAAGAAAAGAATGTACTTACTGGTCATAATTTTTATGAAAGGCATGGTAGAAAAAGGAGGTGTTACCTTCTTCATGCCTGTCCATGAGAAGTCTCTAGCAACTGCGTTTGTTAAAAGCAAATTTAAACAATTTTGCATATATGTTTTTACACATGTACCTCCTATTCTTCTTATTTTCTTTATCTGTGGATATGAAAAATGTATTTGTTAATTTATGAAATATGAAAAGTATGGTTAAAACAGCTATAATTTTATAAAACGGATGAAGAAAATGCTTTATTATTAAAACTTATAAATTCATGTTGGACTTCAGGACTGTTGCTCAATAGTTTATTGAAGTCCTGCAACTGCTTCTCAGTTTCTAATGGAAATGCTGGAAGCAGTGATGACAGGGGGCTACTGCTCAGAACAGTGTGGCCACTAGAGCTTTTTAACAGCTGAATGATATGATTTAATTTTCGATTCAGCTGTTGGAAGCAAGTACCTGGCGAAGAAATAAATAATTAATCTGTTATAATGTGAATTTTTCTCTCTATGTTAAAGATTTACTTAATTTAATGGGAAAGAAGAAACTTACGACAGTAGTTTTGGTGGTCTCCATTGCTTGTCGAAGGCTCAGCAGATAGTGAATCTTCACCAGCTGTAAAAGGGATAAATGAAGAAAATGATAGGAATACATATCTCTGATTGAGTAAAAGAAATTACAAAATAAAGGTATATAAAATTAAATTACCATAAATATTATTATCTGATCCACTATTGGCTCCATGATTTACATTATTCTCCATTATGTCCACTGTAGATACACAATAGAATCTTAGAAATACACATAATGAAAGTAATTCATAAAGAAATAAATTCAGTAATAATAACATCTTACAGTCAGAATTGTAGTCTATTTCTGCAGGTTCTTCTGTAATATATTGTAGAGCATTGGAGAATTTGTTGAAACTGAGGCCTGCGTAACAAAATTTTTCATAATAATGTATTAATTAGAAAATGTTAAAACTTTAAAGGAAATGAAAGTGAAAGAATATTTTCAAAGAGTATTTATTTTCTGATGTTGAAGCCTCATGAAATATTTCTTTTTTATGTGCTTGGTCCACTGGAAGCTCGGACTGCCTGTCTGGTAATGGCACTTCCAGAAATCCACAATCATCTGTGGAAACATTTTCCATTTGAGTTTCCACAGCTTCCGCCTCCTTGTATGTTGCTAATGAACAAAAAGGTATGTATTACTTTGATCTACACTATATTCTATACTTTTGGATTAAAGTTAAACTAAAAATTATTTATATACCAAATGGTCCCAGTAATTTATAGTAAACTGTTTCTTTCCAGTTTTTATTAGGCAGCATCCTTTTTAAAAGGGCAGAAGAAAGATTCTTTCTTGGCCATCTGAAACAGCTTTTAGGGACATTAATCCACTCTGCTGCTACGATGGACGAGCATTTTAAATTATTTTCTTTATAAAATGTAACATAAAACATCTGAAAACAATAAATTATATAATAAAGAATAAAATATATTGTTATTAATTTCTATTTTATTAATGAGAAACTAAAAAAATGTAAATTCTACCTTTTAATTGAAAATTACACGCACTATGTTATGATTAGTGGAAAATTTTATCCTTCGCGTATTTCGAATCTATCTAGCCGTCTTCACTGTAAAAGGCGTTGGCTTATAATGATTCACTGGTAATGTTCCCAGCAAAATTTTGTTTTCCTTCCCCCTTGGTTAGTAGGTTGCTTCTCATATTTCAACCGTGAAAAATTTGTCAAATAAAAACATCAAAATACAAACCGTCTATTTCTACAAGCGCGGATTTTAATTTTATCAAAAGATAAGATCTTATTCATTTTTCTAAACATCAATATAAAATTAAAATTTTATCTTAAATATTTAATTTTGTTTCTGAATGCAGCAATGACATTAAGCAAAATTTCCGTCTATAAGGAATCTTAAACATTTTGTTGCTGATTTTATTAATAGGCCATACTTCCAAACAACCCAAACTGTCTTCGTTGACTACATATATATCCAAATTGGCAGAATTACAAGGGTAAGTTTTTAATGAAGTTTTTTCTAAAAACCTTCTACCAATTATCACCGGATTTCTGTCTTTATATCCTATATGTTGAATAGTTATAAGATTTCCACATTTCATCAGGCAACAATTATCTGATTTCTTAATAGATAGCGTGAATGATTTGAAGCATACAAACTTATGCGCATCTGTGCATTGCATTGGTAGTTCTTCCGTAATGCTTGTCATTAAATGTGGATATTCTTTGTTGATGTTTCTATCTTGTTGGATCATTACCTTTTCACCAATTCTATGAAAGAGTTGTACAAGAGGCTTGTCAGCTTTACGTACCATTTTTTTCAATTGTTGTAGAAAATTTTCAAATGGAGCTGAATGAATCCAGCATTCCAAAGGTAAATGCATCATCAGCTATATGTATCAAATTATGGATTGTATAGACCAAGTTTTTCCTGCCATAGAGTGAGCCAAATGAATTCACAAAATAAAGGAGCAAAGCTTTCGCAAAAGTGTTATTTCTCTTATAATCTTGTGGATGACATAATATTCTAGCGGAGCAATATAAGAACATAAAATGTGATAAGTATTGCTGTGGTAGATGGCTTTCTAAAACAATTGGTCCTATATATAGTAAAAATAAACGGAATTCAGTTGCCTTCCAACGTTCTACTTCATCTAAGGTACATGGCTTTCTGCTAAATTCCAATGGAGCATATTCTTTTATAACATTTAATAAGGAAGAAATATTTGTAATTGTTGTTGCAGGAAATTTTGCTGGATGAGTTTCTTTCAGCCAGATGTTGAGTAACTTCTTCATAACACCCAAACAAATTAAGTGCATGTAGTCTAAAGGAAATTGTGAGACCATCCCCAAAGGTATTTGCTCAAAAGGAGATGGGCCTGTGTGATATTCTTCCTGTTGCCGATTCCTAAAACTTTCATCAGTTCTCAAAGTGATATTAGTAACATTTGTGAAGAGCATTCTGTGATTTTCATAAATTCCTTCTATAGAACATTTACTACAATCAAAATATGCATTGTGTCCTTTAGTTGCTGTTACGAATGAACGTGCAGGTGTGTCACATATGACTGCTCTTATTTTAACCATATATTTAATATTATTCATAATAAAATCATTTCGTATTTGCAGGTATTCTTCTATAAATGGTTTTAAATATAAACTCAAATTCCTTGGTTTGCTATGTCCATGGAATGCACCTATTAAGAATGGTTTAGTGAATTCAAGATTGTGTATCTTTTCTAATATTGGCCACAACTGACTTTTGGAACTCTTCGCTAATGATAAGCCATCAATATTAATATCCACTTGTATGGGATTTTCTATATTCTTGCAGTCTACTTGCTTCAACTCTTCGTGCAGTGATTTCTCCAAACCATAATGTACATATTGACCATTATCACATGGATTAATAATATAGCTCATTGGAGTCTGCAAAAGTGTTCTTCCTTCAAGAGGCAAATCACTATGACCACCGTCATGTAATATTTTCAGTAAAGCTGTTAATGCATTTTGGAAAATATTATAGTCTACAGCCCAAGCAGCTAAGTTATCTTTGAAACATTTTGTAGCATTTATGTTTATATGTTCATTCTCATCCATTGACATTTCATTACAGGACTCATCCGAATCTATAGCATCTGAGTCACAAGAAGATGATGTATCTTTATTTTGTTCATCAAAAGCTTCAACGTTACAGCTGCTTTGAATAAAAGAGGGACCAGCTTCAGGCACTTCAACTACATATTCTGTCTCTGTTAAACGTCGTCTTTTTTGCCGATCAGACAAATCCTTAAAAGGCTTTCTGTGTGACATGGTGACTACACATAAAAATATATATTGAAGAATAGATGTAAATTAAAAAATTAAGAGGAAACAGAAACATGAATTCCAGGTATTATGAATATTGTAACGATTATTTTTTACATAGTTTAACACAATTATTAATAGTTTAAATTAAAATCATAAATTAAATATGCTTGTATGTTTATGTGTATATGTGTAATCATAAATTGAAAGTATGAAGTAAACATTTCTATTTAAATTTTACAGGTATCATAGGTTTCGCATTCTCATATTTTTTATCACATATTTTCATTTTTTTACATATAGTATTCAATTTTATCGCTTTCTAAGTGGTTATTATTCTTTAAATATATGTATTCGTTCATGCGTCAAATTGACGTGTGTCCGTAGAGATAGGTATATAAGAAATATTCGTAAACCTAGTACTAATAAGGTTATTAAAACATTAATCTAATTTTAATAATTTTAATATTAATTGCATTTCAAAAATTAACATATTTTTACATTATTTTATATTTATTATTTAACCCTCCAAGTACGGACTTAGCGAGTCCGGTGCCGGAGTCATTTTTAACTCACATGGATATTTTACTAATATCATAGACCTTATACATACGGACTGAGCCATTCGTATACCTATAATGCATCGAATGGAAATCATGACTGTGAGACAAAGATATACAGGATGTTCCAAAACAACTGCACTTTCTGTTAAGGGGTGATTCCTGACTTTAAATTAAGTCGAAAAGCCCATAGCTACTTTTCAATCTAGAGCTTGGTTTTCAAGGTATTCAATAATAAAGATATTATTAGTAAGACGGAGACAGACAGATAGTTGAAGTGAGATAGCACCATTCTGTCTCACTTCAACTATCTGTCTGTCTCTGTCTTACTAATATCTTTATTATTGAATATCTTGAAAACTAAGCTCTAGATCAAAAAATAGTAAAGGACTCTTCGACTCGATTTACCCTCAGGAGTAACTCTCTTGAACGAAGTGTGGTAATTTTGTAAGTGTGTATTTTATATGTGTAGGGTCACATACATCTAACACACATATAAATGTTTAAAACTAAAAGTAAGTATGAGTTTTTGAAGTGTAATACTTTTTCAGTGTTTAGTTAATCTTCTTATCATTTTTATGTATAAAATGAAAGAAGTTCAATAAATGAAGAATGAAAATGAATAAAAATTATCTAATCAACAAACGGATATTGTCCGTTGGATCAGTGCAAGAAATAAACTTTTGTGGTTAATTGTGGTTAAGTTTGATATTAGTTCGTCATTATGATTTTTATCAATTGGAAGAAAGAAGTGCTTTCTATTGAAGAGAAGAAAAATCAAAACTTTGAGAAAGATCTCTTGTAGAACTTACAGTTATTTATGAGTATAATTTTTTTAATTCTTGAACTTGGGATGATTCGTATTTTTTTTTAAAGTATTACGGTTCTGTCCCGCTGACGTCACCACAATATGACGTTACACATGATGCCACTGCAAGCGATAGGCGGACAAAATAGGCTCCAGATTGAAAAGTGGCTAAGAACTTTTCAATTTAATTTAATGTTTTACCCTGTATATATAGGGTGTAACAATGATCCCCTTCGAAATTTTAAAGACGATTTTTCATTTATCACATTTTAATTTGAAGCTTAGTTTTTGAGATATTTAATGATAAAGGTGCTATTAGTTAGACAGAGATAGACAGATAGTTGAAATGAGACAGAATGGTGCTATCTCACTTCAACTAATTGACTGTCTCTATCTAACTAATAGTACTTTTATCATTAAATATCTCAAAAACTAAGCTTCAGATTAAAATATGGTAAATGAAAAATCGTCTTAGATCACTCTCCCTACAAACAGTACAAACCCTTAAAATTTTGACTAACATCACTGTTACACCCTGTATACTAAAAAGTAAGTTTTTAATTATTTTAATTATATATATTAATTTATCTTTTTCTTATTGTGACAGGTTTAAGATTAATTAATTTGTTACTATGAATACGTATAATATTGTAGAATTTGATGATAGGATAGAGGTGATTCCAAGCATTTGGTTTTGTGATAATGATAACAAAACATACTGCCCTCCTTATCAGAATCATATAAAAATTAATAAAACAATAGTAAAAAAAGAAATTCCAAAAGTGACTACATGGATGAAATATAATATAACTATAATTCTTGGACATGCAAGTAAATTTAATAATATAATATAAATTATTTATCACATAAGTTTGTGAAAATAGTACTGTTAGATGTGAGTAATTAATAAAAACAATTAGTTTTTTTAAATATTATTTTCTCACAACATACAGTAACAATTTATATATATTTCAGATACATATGAAATTGCATTTGAAAAATTAAAACTGGCACAAGAATTATCAGATATATATATTCAGATATAAATAGTAGAGTAAAAACTTTTATTTCTGATAATGATAGTTCATTAACAGATAACACATTAAATGATAAATCGAAAGCTACCTAATTTTCCAACATTTGCTGCTGATAATTCTAAAAAGCAATTAATAATGAGTCAATTATAATAACAACTGATGAAAAATAAAAACATTTTAATTACTTGAAAACAAGTAATCTTCACAACAAGAAAGAAATTTAAAAAAAATAGCAATAAGAGTCTTCAGCATATAGTATAGAAAATACTGAAAAAAAAGATATAACACAAAACGTATTATTTTTAGAAAAAAGTAAAGGATAAGTTTAATAATTTAATTATTTATTCCTATATTTAATATTTTAAATAGCACCACAATAAAAACTTTTCTTTATTCTTTCATTAGAATCGAAATGTTATTCATGAAAATAATAATAATAATAACATGAGTACAAATGATTCAGAAATTAATGATTCCGTAAATAATATACAAAAGTCATTGATAAGTAATAAAAATGAGACTTCAGAAAGTAGTACGTATAAATAGTTTTTTAATTATTTAACCTATGTATATTTTAATAAATAATTTGTTTTTCTATAACTTTTATGCGAACAGGTTATGTGACAGAAGTTATATCCCTCTTAAATAAAAGTTTAGTTAATCAAGAAGGCATTAAAAAATAATTATTACAAGGAAAAATGTCCACAAATATTAATTTTTCTTCAACATCCGTATCTAACTAACTTAAAATAGCTAAAAGATTTCCACTGAAAAGTGAAAACAAATTAGAAATATGTGAAACAGACGTAAGAGAAGAAAATTTTAAATTTGCATTGGTAAAATTAAAATTTTTTTTAAATATACGCTGTACATGCATTATCTATATACAGGGTGTTTCAGTGAGGTACGGCCAAATTTTAAGGGACTGTAAAGGGGATGATTCTAAGATGATTTTTCATTTACTACATTTTAATCTGAAGCTTAGTTATTAAAATATTTAATAATAAAAGTACTATTATTCAGACAGAAACAGTCAATTAGTTGAAGTGAGATGGCGCCACTCTGTCTCGCTTTAACTATCGGAGCGTCTCTGTCTAATTAGTGATATCGCTATCGTTGCTATTTCAAAAATAAAGCTTTAAATAAAAAATGCTAAGAGAAAAAAGTTCTGAGAATTGAGCCAGGAACTACCCCTCAAAAAATGTCTCCTTTTTTTTCCGGACACCCTGTACATACAGGGTGTATATATTTTTTTAGATTGATTAATTTAAAACATACGGGGGAAAAACGGATTATAACCACATCGTTGCAATTTAAAAAAAGACTATAACAATTGAATTGGCAATGGGTGCGTTCAGCAGAACTCAACAGTTGCACAGCGGTAGCGCAGTGATCAGTTAGCGCTAAGTGAGCGAATAAGTTTTTGCCGAACGACTCTATCCCGCTACATAAAGGAGTAAATCAAAACAATGCATAAAATAGTTATGCTACTGAGCCTAGACGATGGGTTAAATTTAAATGTGCTAAATACAACACATAGTTACAAACTCATAGTTATTATGTTCCGCCATGTTAACTTACAACAAGTTGAGTAAAGTGAGCGGAAAAATTTTCCGCTACATAAAATGGCGTCCGCTCAGTAGCCGCTCACTTAGCGCTTTTACTGAGCGGTAGCGTTCAGCAGAAAATTTTACAACAGTTTCGCAACTGTTGAGACTGCTGAACGCACCCAATTAAATATAGCTATACTGGATTTAAAACAAAAAAAAAGCCTTTCAAAACATAAACATATGTAAATGCATTGTAGGTTGGTATCGTAAAGTATACAGGGTGTAACATTGACATATTCCATAAATTTAAGGAGTTGTAGAGAGAGTAATTCTAAAATGATTTTTCCATTTACCACTTTTTGATCCGAGGCACAATTTTCAAAATATTCAACGATAAAAGTACTATTAGTTAGACAGAGACAGATAGATAGTTCAAGTGAGACAGAGTGGTATTATCTCACTTCAACCAATTAACTGTCTCTGTCTAACTAATAGTACCTTTATCGTTGAATATCTTGAAAATTAAGCCTCAGATTAAAAAGTGGTAAATGAAAAATCGTTTTAGAATTGCTTTCTCTACAACTCCTTAAATTTATAGAATATGTCAATGTTACAACCTGTATAAACACATATGAAATAATAATTTATTGTATATGTTTTTAATATAAATCATTCAAATTTACCACTTTTTATTTAAATGTCATAATTTCGGAAACTACTTTTAATTTATTTTTAATTAATTTTATTTAATTTCAAATAAAATGTCAACCCCTCGGGGGGGTGACATTAAACCTTTAAATCTTAATTAGAATAAGGGGTCAAGTGATAGCTCATTTTAAAGGTCTTTGATTTCCCTTTTCAACGCTTCTAAGTTTTTTGAATTTCATGCAGTAGTTTTCGAAAAAACGCGTTTTGAAAAAAATTGACTAATAAACAGAACTAACGCTTTTTACACTTTTAGTTAATTAATATTTTTCATTTTGTAATTAGTTCGATTTGTATCTAAGAAACGTTTCTTAAAAACCTATTCTATCCAACTTAAATATTTTTATCGAGGTAGCTCGATCAGTAAGTGTTAAGATAAGTTGTTTGAAGAGATTAAATCAATTGAAATTAACAGAAAATTAAATGTAAAAAAAAAAAATTAAGCTCTTCTTAGATTCAAATCGAACTAATTACAAAATTAAAAATATTAATTAACTAAAAGTGCAAAAAACTTTACTTTTGTTCATTGGTCAATTTTTTTTAAAGGCGTTTTCTCGAAAACTACTGCATGAAATTCAAAAAACTTAGAAGCGTTGAAAAGGGAATTCGAAAACCTTCAAAATGAGGTACTACTTGACCCCTTATTCTATTTAAGATTTAAAGATTGAATTTCATCCCTCCGAGGGGTTGTATGTAGCAAGGTTGAAAATATGCGGAAAAAACTTCTCTTTTGAAATAAAAATCTATGTGTCGCAGTGATATTTTGTTGTGAACGATACATATGAAAAATCGGCCATGCTTCGTTTTCATTGGGCAATCCGGTATAAAATGATGTACAAGTTCTCAAATACCATGTATACAGGATGTAATAAAGACGTAAATAAAACTTTAAAAGGCTGTATAAAGAGTGATAATATTTCGATATTTCATATACTAATTTACAATTTAAAGCTTAATTTTCAAAATATTTAATGATAAATGTACTATTAAGCAAAAATAGAAAAACAGTTGAATTAACACTAGATTTATGAATTATAATTATTTCGGAAATTGACGAATTTCCTTTAAAAAATTGCGTCCTGAAGTTAAACCGAGTCGTAAAGTTCTTTAGCCCATTTTTATAGAAAACTTAGCTTTTGAGATATTTAATGGTAAAGGTACAATTAGATAGATAGAGGCAGGCAAATAGCTGATGAAAAATATCACTACTCTCTTTTATCTATTTCACTTGTCTATTATCACCTGTATTTAATCAATTATGTTTTTATCTTTAAATATCTTGAAAACTAAGCTCCAGATAGAGACGTGAAAAAGAATTTTTTCTTTCAACTTAGTCTCAAGAAGCTACCCTTCAAAGAAAGTGCGGTGAATTCCATATACTCAGTATACTTATTTTTATTGGAGAAAATCAATGTCAAATGAAGAGATTTATTGAGAGAATGAATTAACACTTACATATATTTTTTATCAGAAAACTTAAAATTAATATATGTTGGAAAAAATAATATTTTAAGTATTTCATATACAGAATTTAACAATAATATATTCCATAAATTTAAGGAGTTGTAAAAGTAGTGATTCTAAGATGACTTTTTATTTACCATTTTTTGTACTAAGACTTACTTTTCAAGATATTTAATGATAAAAGTACTATTATTTAGACAGAGACAGTCAATTGATTGATATGAGATAACAACATTCTGTCTCGCTTCAACTATCTATCTGTCTCTGTCTAACTAATAATATTTTTATCATATCTTGAAAGTTAAGTTTCAGATCCAAAAGTAGTAAATAAAAAATCGTTTTAGAATCAGTTCCTTCACAACCCCGTAAATTTATGAAATCTGTCATTGTTACATCTTGTATATGCCAATAAGATTTTAAATAAGTTAAATTGGTTCAACCTTTAAATCTAGTTCTAAAAATCGTGTCATTTCACTTAAACTAGGTGCTTATTTTTGACTAACCAACATTAAAAAACATAAAAACGAAAATTCAGTTTAAAAATTAGTAAAAAAAACCATTTTAGAAATATCTTGATCATGAACATTTAAAGTTTAGTCATATTTCAATAAAATATTCTGCTTATTTTAATACTCTTGCACACAATTTAAGAAGGATACTTATTAAAGAAATATAAGTCGAAAAATTTATTTATTGCAAGAAATAAACAAACAAGAAAAAAACACAGTTAAAGGATAATTTTTTATATAAAACTAAATAAAAAACTTTTATCACTTTTAGATACATAGCTTAATTTTGGAAATATTCACAAATAAATTTACTATTAGTTAGACAAAGATATTTAATTGGTTAAAAAGAAAATAATATTCTATGTCGATTCAATTAACCGATTATCTCTGTCTAACTAATGAAACTTCATAATTGTTAATACAAAAATGGTAAAGGACTTTTCCAACTAGTTTACTCTTAGGAATCGCCCTTTAACTGGAAGAATGTTTATTTTGAGACACTATATCAATTAACAAAATAGTATTAGATAAACAAAGAAAGAAAGATAGTTGAATGACTTTTGAAAAGTTTTGTATGTGATGTTATCTCACTTCAACTAGCTGACTACCTTTATCTAGCTAAAAGTACTTTTATTGTTAAATATCTTTAAAATTAAGCTTCAAACTAAAATGTGGTAAATGAAAAGTCGTCTCAGAATCCCTTCCTCTATAACCCTTTAATATTTCTAAAGGGATCATTGTTACACACTGTATATACATGGATCGCATACTGTTTTCATAAATTGAATATCAAAGCAATATTACAATTCGAATATTTAATTCGAATAAATTATTAGAAAATTAATAACACGCGTAATTTCACTATAATTTAACAAACAAAGATTCTAAAATATTATAATTACAATAATATTACCATCTCAATATAAGCTCTATTTATTTAGTTAATATTATGTGTCACCAAATCTACCCTTATATATATAAAATGTCGTCAAACATACCCTAAAATATATCGAATGTTACCAAATATGCTATTAAAAATCTAAAATATTGCAAATTTTATTAAATGTCTTTATGTACGATTCTTAAAAATCTTGTATAAATGTTTTTGATCACGAAAAACACACGGAATAGTACAAAGACAATTTCTCATTTACCATATTTTGATTTAAAGTTATAATAGACTGTAGAAATGAAAAGGAGTTGTGCTACATTACTTTAACTAGTTGATTGTCTCTGTTTAAATAATAGTACTTTTATCATTGAATATCTTTAAAACTAAACTTCAAATGTAAATGTATTAAAAGAAAAAATGTTTTAGAATCACCCCCACTACAATCCCTTAAATTTTAGTCATACCTCTTTGAAACATCCTGTAAATACAGTAAAAATGTACATCAGTTCAGCCGTATCTGTCTTACAATATTTTACTATAATTAATTTAAAAAATGCAAAAGCAAATAAATGTATTACTATACATACAGTAATTCCCTAAAAGGGATGATTCTTGACGCTATTCTAACAAATTTTCCTCTTGACATTTTTCGATTTGAAGCTTAATTGTTAAGATATTCAATAATATCAATATAACAACAACAACAATAATAATAATAATATAATATCCAATAATAATAATAACAAAAATATCAGATATGAAATGGCACCATTCTTCAATTATCGGAGGATTTCTGTCCAACAATTGGCATTTATATTATTGAATATCTTAAAAATTAAGCTTCAAAATAAAAGTACCAATACGAAAAAGTTATTAGAATAGCGTCAACAATAATCCACTAAAAGTAAATACAATCGTTTGTAACACTTTTTACATTATGACTTATTTAACTACATTTAATACATATTAAGGTACATTTAACGACATTTTATATATGTTTAGGTAGGATAGGCGACACATAATCTTGTATATTAAGACAGTTTTTGTAAACGTTTACTAAATAATCAGAACTTTTAGCTCAATAATCATAATTTGGTAATTCTAAAGTTGATAAATCATTATTTATTAAATAATTGTCATAATATGTCATAAAAGTTTTATAATAAATCTGAAATAAGTTTGAGATAAAATAACTGAATTATAATTTTCGTTCGTATTAAATTTGTAAATTCAATATGCTATTCTTATATACAGGGTGTTTCAGTGAGGTACGGCCAAACTTTAAGGGGTTGTAAAGGGGATGATTCTAAGACATATTTTCCTTAGTCATTTTTTGATTTAGGGCTTAAATTTTAAATTATTAATGTTTTTCTGTACGCGCTCTGATTGGGTTTCGCAAGTGAGCTGTGACGTCAGCCGGCGGCGGCCGGCGGCAGCGTCACTGGCGCAACACCGTAGCTAGCGCAAGAAAGTAGTGGGTCGCCCCGAGACTCGAAAATTAAGTAAAAACATTAATAATTTATTTTCATATGAGTCTTTAATTAATACCCTCCTGAGATAGGCATTAATTAAATAATTATATGAGCCCATGATTTTTTTATCTATTAATAATTGTAAATTTCGTCATATCATGGCTAATATGACAAAGTTTACAATTCTTTATTCAATAACAAATCATTTCTTTTATTATTTAACTCACTGCAAACTACTGCAAAGCAGGAAGCAAGTGAGATTTCCAAATAGTTAACAAAATTATTAATTTAACTTACCATTTGCTTAATATCCTTTAGGCATCCTTCTGATACGGCTGATTCTTTTCTTCGACGTAGAACTCCTTAATTTAAGGAAGAAGCACACTCACAAACACCGAAACAATAAACCTAACCACAAAAATTATTGCACACACTTATCACAAGATATTAAAGTAATGAATAAAAACATATTAATAATCACTTTGTCCTTGCACTGTTTGTCAGTTTATGCACTATCCTTGAAACACTGCCACACCGAAATAATTAATTATTTAATATAAAATAATGAAGGAAATACTACATCGACGTTGTTCACGCGATCTCACGCGTGCTGTGTTAACAGGACATTCACACCGCCTGCCGGGTCCTGTTCTAATTATAGCCCACTGACCTACTTCTGCCTATTGGGTCAGTGGCCTGATCAGCCGATCAGCTGATCGCGTGAACAACGTCGATGTAGTATTTCCTTCATTATTTTATATTAAATAATTAATTATTTCGGTGTGGCAGTGTTTCAAGAATAGTGCATAAACTGACAAACAGTGCAAGGACAAAGTGATTATTAATATGTTTTTATTCATTACTTTAATATCTTGTGATAAGTGTGTGCAATAATTTTTGTGGTTAGGTTTATTGTTTCGGTGTTTGTGAGTGTGCTTCTTCCTTAAATTAAGGAGTTCTACGTCGAAGAAAAGAATCAGCCGTATCAGAAGGATGCCTAAAGGATATTAAGCAAATGGTAAGTTAAATTAATAATTTTGTTAACTATTTGGAAATCTCACTTGCTTCCTGCTTTGCAGTAGTTTGCAGTGAGTTAAATAATAAAAGAAATGATTTGTTATTGAATAAAGAATTGTAAACTTTGTCATATTAGCCATGATATGACGAAATTTACAATTATTAATAGATAAAAAAATCATGGGCTCATATAATTATTTAATTAATGCCTATCTCAGGAGGGTATTAATTAAAGACTCATATGAAAATAAATTATTAATGTTTTTACTTAATTTTCGAGTCTCGGGGCGACCCACTACTTTCTTGCGCTAGCTACGGTGTTGCGCCAGTGACGCTGCCGCCGGCCGCCGCCGGCTGACGTCACAGCTCACTTGCGAAACCCAATCAGAGCGCGTACAGAAAAACATTAATAATTTAAAATTTAAGCCCTAAATCAAAAAATGACTAAGGAAAATATGTCTTAGAATCATCCCCTTTACAACCCCTTAAAGTTTGGCCGTACCTCACTGAAACACCCTGTACATACCGGATATCATAGAACTTACACACATTCTTTAAATGACATTTTAAAAACGGAATCCCTTGCTACTTGTCCATCAGCTAAAATTTTCGATTTATTCTATAATATATAAAAATACTATTTTATAAATAATAGATAGATAAACAAATATATAGATAAATAGGCAGATAAATATTTTATGTCAGATGATGCTATTCTGCTTTTCTCTTACTATCTAAAGGGTGACCGGAAATAAAGGAGACATTTTTTGAGAGGTGGTTTCTGAGACTATTCTAAGAACTTTTTTCTGTTGATATTTTTTGAATCGAGGCTTCATTTCTAAAATATTCAACGTTAAAGTTGCCATTAGTTAGACAGAGACGCTTCGATAGTTAAAGCGAGACAGAGCGGCGCCATTTCACTTCAACTATAGGAGTGTCTCTGTCTTACTAATGGCATTTTTATCATTGAATATCTCGAAAATGAAGCTTCAAATCAAAAAATGCCAAGAGGAAAAAGTTCTTAGAATAGCCTCATGAACCATCCCCTTTAAGGAAGTGTAGTCATTTTGTAACACCCTGTATATCATATCAACTTCTCTTCATAAGACGTTTTAAAATAACATAATAATAACAATAATAAAATAACATTTTTATAAAAGATATCTAAGAAAATCACGTATAAATAAAATTAATTTAATACTGTTGTCATAAGAGTTATATGCTCGGAAATTTAGAGATAAATTGAAAATAAATAATTAACACAAATATTTATAGCACTAAATTTACATAAATATTATTCTTTAATAAAACATTAAAAAATTAAAATGAATTTATTTGCATTTAAAGGTTAAAATATACAAAACACATTTATTATGAATATGCACATTCCAAGCAAAATCATAATCAACTATCATAGTTTAGTTTACGTTGAAAATTATTCTGTCACTAATATGTTACATCGGAAGAAACGAAACAAAACCCATTAAATACGTCGAAAGTTTCAGTGTCGATAAATGTCGCATCGAAAAACTCATGTCGAAAGTGAACGCGTCGAAAACACATGTGTCGAAGTGGTCCATGTCGAGTCGAGCCCCTCCCTTATCAAAAATTATATTTTTCTTTTAGTGCTAAATCTATTAATATAGAAATACAGTATTTTTCTTAAATTGTTTACATGTAATAGTTCATTTTCTATATATCTTTTTGTTTATTTAGATTACGAGTCGAAACCTATGCAGAAGCGTATCCTATTCGCAATGATTGTGACTAGCAAACGTCAATATCATTGTCTGATAACATGGTTTCCATGCTCAACTGAAATCGCCATGATATATGGAAAGACTATAATATGGTGAATCTGTAGTTCATCAAAGAATTTTTTAACTCTACGATTAACAAAATAATTTTTGTTGCTAAAAAGAAAAATTCTACATGTTCAATTAGGATATTCCTAAATTTTCGAATACTCGATTATATTTAACATGTTCACAATGGACTGAACCAGCGGTGGCACATTTGTGTATCAGTGGTACACATACAATTGTTTAAATACTGTTGTTAAATACTGTGTAACAATAGTCACGTATAGTTCTGGCAGACACTACAATATGTGCATTTATCTTGATTGTTTTATATTCACAAAATACAGGCAATATTAAAATAAGTAGCATATGATTTAGTTCAAATAAACTCTGCCAAATGAAACAAATGCGTAAAATAAAGCTGCCTCGTGCCCAGTACAGTGGATTACCCTATGGACAATAAATTTAGGCTCTGTTACAAAGGTGCTAATTCATATACAATTCTTAATTCGCTGGCACACTTGATGTAAAAGTTAAATTATTAAAAATTAATAATTAAAGGTATTTATATAATTGTAATTATATAATTACGAAATATTATTAATAAACTAAAGTTAATACGATCAAGTCCTATTAATTTCGTCATAACCACAAAATTCTCTGTTACGTTCTCATGTAACTAAATCGCTATTCTGAAATAATTAATCTTATAGGAAAAGAAATCTCAGAGTAAATGAGAGAAATGTCAAATAGGTTTGATAGAAGAACTCAAAACTAGATTATTGTAAATTAAAACCTTTCTTGAATCGTCCAATATGACTTTTAGACATAAATTACCATTTCTTTTAAACAGAAGAGAAGAGATTGGAGACTATTCTGGAGTAACTTAAATCTCCTTAAGAAACAAAACCATTTTGCACCACGTGCATGACCGTCTAAGGAATACATAAAAGTATCTCATCTTAAAGAGTAATTAACCAATGAGAATCGTATAGCTAACTTAAAAGGGAATAACATTGCATAGACGATATTAAAAAAGAAAACTTATTTCGGAGATTTTAGGTTCATATTGCAATGTGCATAGTATTACCGTCCAAAAGTTTGGAAGCACTTATAAATTTAGGAGAAAAAAAGTTTTAAACAGAAATAAACTTTTCTTGATGTTTTAAAAACAATGTAGAAATACAAGAAAGATATTATAAAAAATAACAGAAATCTTGAAGTGAAAATTAGAAAAATTGAAAAACAGTCGATAAATAAACTTTAAAACGAAATTATATAAAAACTTATATGCTTGCAAACTTTTGGACGGTAATGTATATGTGATTAGGGTGGGGCGTTCTTATACAGGGTGCTTCAGTGAGGTATGGCCAAATTTTAAAGGGAGTTGTAGAGGGAGTGATTCTAAGACGATTTTTCATTTACCATATTTTGATCTGAAGCTTAATTTTCGAGATATTTAATGATAAAGATACTATATTAGCTAGACGGAGACAGATAGATAGTTGAAGCGAGACAGAGTGGCGCTATCTCACTTTAACCAATTGACTCTCTCTCTGTATAACTAATATAGTATACCTTTATCATTAAATATCTCAAAAACTAAGCTTCGAATCAAAATGTGGTAAATGTAAAATCGTCTTAGAATCACCCCCTTTACAATCCCTTAAAATTTGGCCGTACTTCACTGAAACACCCTGTAGATACGAAGACTCAGCGAGCGATACGAGTGAGTGGAAGGACGAAGGATTAGAGTGAGATTATGCGAATAAAAGGGGAAATGAAAGTGAACAATGAAGAGAGCAGTAAGTGGCAGCAATGTGTTTGGTAGAAGCTTGTAGGCGATACAGTATTTGGCGTTTCTGAAGAAAGAATGAAGAAGATAAGAAGAAACATCTTTTGCGTGCGTTCTTAGTTTTAAGAGCGCTTGATTGAGCGTGAGGTTAATAACTTGTGAGCAAGGAAAAGGGCTGAATCCTCAGCTGGATTATTTTGAAACGAGGATAGGGTTCAATTCCAAATATGATATTCTCGGCTGTTCCCAAGGTACCATTTCAAAGTCTTTGTTCCACAAATAAGGTAAATCGCTAACGATTTTATAGGAATGATTAAGGGCTAGAGCTGCACTCTAAGCCGGCGTAGGGGGCGTTTCTCCCTACCACGCATGTGGGGTTTTTCAACGCCCATAATAAAGTCATATTATTTTAATACAATTTTGTAGTTATCTTTGACTCAACGAAACCCCACCTTTACCGATCCCAGGCCCGAAAAATTTGAAAATGAGGTAAGTGAATTTACAAAAAAGCGAACAAAACTGCTGAAGCGAAGAGTCAATTAATAGAAGTCAGTCGTACAGTTATTCTTCAGTTGCATAGAATCGTAGAATCAGTTCAGTTGAAGAATTGTAGAAGTCGAGTCAGTTGTATTTAAATTGTCCAGTAGAGTCACTGTTGGCTAAGAGTTGCAATAATCGAACTTAGAAGCATTACTATCAAAAATTCTAATACAGAATAGAATAGATTTAAATATTAACTAAAATACATAGAGAAGGAGACAAGCGAGAAGGAGGCCACTTCGGACCTTCGTTGAGAATCTTTTGTAACGATGCAGTTACATCGTTATTGCATCTCGACCGATTCTCGATTTTAAGAGGAAAATTGAGAATAAGTTGAACACACTTGGCACCGCAGAATCTGGGGTGTTTTTGTTTATTTTGATCGAAAAAAGCAATAATTGAAAAGGGCTAACTAAAGATGGTTATTTAACATTTCTATATAATGCATAAACAATTAATCGATAAATGTAGCAATGTAAATTAAGATAAGTTAAATTTAATTGTTTAAAATTAATTTTTTAATTGTTTAAACTTACAAAAATTAGCGAAATCTTCTAAACAATATCAAGATGCAAAAAAAATACGCCAAGCAGTTATCCTCTTCCAAAAGAAATCCTTTATACAAAAAAACCTTTTTATTAATTGAACTCTCTTAATAAAAAATATACCAATAGAAAGGAATTAATTGTTATATTTTCTTAAAATAATATATTTATTAAAAAATGTTACTTATTACAAAAAATTCTTTATTTTACTTAAATTCTATTAAAAAGGATTGAAATTAAATGTAAAATAAAATTAAGTGTGTAATCTTTATTCTCAGCAGCATGCTTACAATTTTTGACTTGGCGAGCCTCTATGATCTTTAAAATAACACAAAATAATAATCATTTTAATTTAAAATTTCATACTCCTTAAAATATATGAATATGGTATGAATTCGCAGCTACTATTTGAAGAGAACAGAAAATTAGTCAACATGAATTTCTAGCTGCTGGTAGAGAAAAATGCTACTCTGGCCGACAAATAATCATCAAAGTTGTCTAGAAATTTCATCAAACAGAATACATTGGTGATAATACATCAAGTTCTATAGTTAATGTTGGAACAATGTCTTTTAAAATCATATGTTATTTAAAAAAGCATGAAGGCTCTCCAAGTACTCTATAAAAAAGTTATAAATAAATTGTTTATAAATTATCTATAATATAATTATTAACATATTGATTGAAAATTATCTAAAAAAAATTGTAAGCGTTTTGCTGAGAAACTATGTGCTGAGAATCAAGATTACACACTTAACTTTATTTAACATTTGATTTCAATCCTTATTAACAGAATTTAAGTAATAATAAAGTAGGTTTTGTAATGAGTAATATTTTTCAATAAATATATATTGTTACGAGTCGCGCGCGGTTTCAAATAATTACAACAAGTTAATAAAATAACTAAAACTGTTTATTAATTCGAAAACTGAACAGAATAAAGAAAGCGAAAACGAAAGCGTAAGCAAGCAATATAATCACAAACGAAATTATTAAAGAGATTTTAAAGAGTCTGCTATAACACGTCTGTCCGGAACACGATTCAAAGCAGCTCTGCCGCTAAGTTCACAAATTAAACAACACATGGTAACTTACAAGTTATTTAAATCGTTACCATCACACCAAGCATACTGTCTGAACTTGTCATACATGCATACTTCACTCCCATACCCGAACTCGTAACATTACCCCCTCCCTAGAGAAAAATGTTCGCCCTCGAACATGGATGTTATATTCTCTTCAAAGATTTAAATAACAAAGTTCTGGCCAAAACTTTAATATTCAAATTCCTCGGGAAAGGGAAAAAATGAAGAGCTTCTTCCAACACTGCACCAGAAAAAGGCTTTACCACCTCTATTCATCCTAGTCACATGTTGGTCCTCACCCTCTGGAAATCTTCACCATTCAAGAAGACGTCTCTTCCTTCAGAATGGAATTTTCTTAAGATCCTCCAGGTCATTACGAGTTCGAGTTTGTTTCGGATTACAATCGCCCAGTGGGACGAAACAAACTCCCCTAATACCTGGCATTTGCCTGCACACGCTTGTACATCTCCAGGAAAACCCACCTCAAAACCTGGAGAAGGTATTAGTCTGCTGGTGTCTTCAGATTCTCTTCTTTCTTCTTCCTGACAGGATCTATACCGATCCCTTTCCGTCAGGACCATCCGTTGGAAATTCTTCCATTCGGACTCTTCTTTCTTCTTCCTGACAGGATCTATACCGATCCCTTTCCGTCAGGACCATCCGTTGGAATTTCTTCCATTCGGACTCTTCTTTCTTCTTGACACCAGCCGACTTCAATCCTTCACTAATTAGATTCAATTGACTCCATGAACAAATGAACATGTCCACTTCATCAGCTACTCTCCAACCAAACTCAGAACAGGAACAGGAAAGATAAGGACAGGATTGATCTTGGTACCTTAAAACATAAACTCAAGACAGAAAAACTGTAACAAAATTATTTACTACTCTAATCTACTCTTCAATAAATTACTATTATCCCAAATTACAAATAGTAAAATTCGTAAGAAAACAACTAATTACTATTTCATATTGTTTTTCGTTTACAAATCAATTAAAATTTTGAATGTTATTTATCACTCTCTCATTTTTCATACTGCTCGTATACAACATTCACGTAAGTTCGCTTTCCCCATGGCCGATTCGTCACCAGGATTTAAACTACACATGTACTCCAACAGGATAATACATGGCAGCTACCTTAGCTAGAATTGCGAGAAAAAGACGAACCCCTTCAATCAGGCTTATCCTACGATGGATAAGAGATCCCGGTCTCTTCCCCATCTACCTCCTATTGCCCCCTGAAAGCCGTAAGGTGAACCCCAACCAATACTGCTGTGGCTTATAAGAAGTTAAAATATCGAAAAATGAATTAAGAAAAAAAACAAACTCGCGTAAGACCACAACACATTGGGATTTGGTCGTGCTCAAAAAATGTCAGTCCAGTGATCAAGGAGTTCAACCTCTTACTCTCCCAGACGACGGAGGAAGGAAGCTCTCATCTCTCATACAATTGCATACAACTCATACAACTGTCAAAATTTCTATACCTAACCTCAGTAATAACCTAAAAATTCTGCTCATAAAATTTAGCTAATCTATCAATATGAACAACCTTACATTTTGTTTTAGAAGTTTTCCTAATACGAAAAACAATATTATTTAACTTTTGAATAATTATATAAGGACCATCCCAATTACTTTGTAATTTAGGACATTTTCCCTTAACCTTAATTGGATTATATAACCATACTTTCTCTCCCTCCTGAAAAGAAATTTGGTTAGTACTATTATCATACCTAACTTTCATCTTATTTGATTTTAATTTTAATTTCTTTCTAGCTAAATCATGAACTATTCCTAACTCCTGTTTTAAATCCTGCAAATAAGATGAACTACCACTTGAATCTGAATTAGGAACAATTCCTCTAAACAAATCCAAAGGTACTCTAATATTTCTTCCAAACATCATCATAGCTGGTGTTTCTGCTAAAGTTTCATGGACGGAAGACCTATATGCTAAAAGAAATAAAGGAATCCAATCATCCCAGTCTTTTTGATGTTTGGCTACAAATAAAGATAAATATTGTAAAATTGTCCTATTTAATCTTTCTACAAGACCATCTGACTGAGGATGTAATGATGTAGTTCTGGTCTTCTGAATACCTAATATTTGCATAAGTTCTTTGAAAATCTGCGATTCAAAAGTACGTCCCTGATCTGAATGAATTTCTAAAGGAATACCAAATCTACTAATAATATCTGAAATTAAAACTTTAACCACAGTATTAGTTTTAAAATCAGGAATTGGTATAGCTTCAGGCCAACGAGTAAAATAGTCACTAACAACTAAGATGTATTTATTTCCAGAGTTAGAGCGAGGAAGTGGTCCCAAAATATCCATTGCAATTCTTTCAAATGGGTTTCCTACGTTATAAATTTGAAGTTTTCCTTTGGCTTTTTCCAGTGGTCCTTTTCTAGCAGCACATTTAAAACAATTTCTAATCCAATTTTCTACATCTTCTTTGTAAGTTGTCCAGTAAAATTTTTCTCTTATTCTTTTCAATGTCCTATTTACTCCAAAATGTCCTCCTATTGATGAAGTATGTGCTTCTTTTAATATTTCCATTATTTTTGTTTTAGGTACCACAATTTGCCAAACTTCCTTTTTTCCATTTGGAGATTGCCAAATTCTATAAAGAATGTCATCCTTGATTTGAAGAGAATTCCATAAATTACAATATAATTTAACATTTTCTTCTTCTGCAGAAATTTCTTGCCAAGATGGACATTTATTTAATTTTTTAAATTTGAAAATCAAGGAAATAGTATTATCTTGTTCCTGTAAAATTTTCCAATTAAATATGGGATCTACAGTAATTCTTCTTATCAATATTTCTTCTTCATTATCTAAATTTTCTCTTTTTGCACAATAATTGCAATTGTCTTTTGAACAAGGTCTTCTTGATAATGCATCGGCATTTAAATGTTGTTTTCCAGATCTATAAATGATTTGAAAATCATATAGTTGTAATCTCTCTATCCATCTTGCCATTTGTCCTTCAATATTCTTAAAAGATAATAGCCAACTCAGTGAGGAATGATCTGTTCTAATGATAAATCTTCTTCCTAGTAAATAATAATGGAAATGTTCAATAGATTTAACTATTGCTAACAATTCCTTTCTTGTTGTGCAATAATTTCTTTCTGCTTTTCCTAATGACCTAGAAAAATACGAAATTACTTTTTCCTCATTTTCTTGTTCTTGAGAAAGGACTGCTCCAATGGCTTCATTTGATGCATCTGTATCTAATATGAAATTTTTGTTTTCATCTGGAAATGATAAAACTGGAGGATTAGATAATCTTTCTTTTAATTTATTGAAACTATTTTGTGTTTCAATATTCCAGTTGAATTTCTTCTCCGTGGTTAATTTATGTAACGGTCTTGCTATCTCTGCAAATCCTTTTATAAATTTTCTGTAATAGGAACTTAAGCCTAAGAAGCTTTTTAATTGTTTCTTGCTCCTGGGAATAGGCCATTCTTGAATTGCTTTAATTTTGTCATTATCTGCTTCTATTCCTTGCTTAGAAATCTTGTGTCCCAAATAATTTATTTTTTCTTGGCAAAATAGACATTTTTTAGTATTCATTATGAGTCCAGCTTCGTCAAATCTTTTAAAAACTGTTTCCAGAATTTGTAAATGTTCTTCAATGGTTTTAGAAAAAATAATAACGTCATCTAGATAAACTCTGCATCCAGAAATATCTTCTAGTACCTTTTCCATTAATCTTTCGAATGTAGCTGGAGCATTACATAATCCAAAAGGCATTACTTTAAATTGCCAAAGTCCTCCATCCACCATAAATGCCGTTTTTTCCTTATCTTCTTCAGCCATTTCAATTTGCCAATATCCACTTTGCAAATCAATGGTGGAAAACCAATTACATCCAGCAACTGCATCTAACAAGTCTTCTATTCTTGGAAGAGGATAAGAGTCCTTTTTTGTTATTGCATTTAATATTCTGAGATCGATACAAAATCTGGGTTTTCCATTTTTCTTGATGACAATAATGACTGGAGAAGCCCATGGACTTGTTGATTTTTCAATAATCCCTTCTGCTTCCATTTCTAATATTAAATCTTTTATCATTTCTCTTCTATGAAGTGGAATTCTTCTTTGTGGTTGTTTAATTGGCCGTGCATCTCCTGTTTCTATCTTGTGTTTCACAATTCCGCAATGTCCTGCTACTCTGGATTTTCCTGAAAATAATTTAGAAAATTTCCCTAACAACCTTTTTAAAGAACGTACAGAATTATCCTTCAATAAAATAATACTCTTATTTAGTAATTCTAGCATTTCTTCTGATAAATCATTTACTACTTCTTTAGTATATCTATTTCTTTTTCTGTCAGTGCTCATAATTTCAATAGGAATTTCCTCTTTGTCGTCGATAATTAATTTTAAATCTTTTAACTTTATTTCACATTTATTTTTAATTAAAAAATCTATTCCCACAATACAGTTTTCTTCTATTTCCGCTATAACGAAATTATATTTAGTAATATAATTTTTCATCTTAATAATTGACTTATTGTTTCCATTTACTTTAATTAATTCTCCTGTAACGTTCTTTAAATTAGGCTTTTTGTTTTCACAACTATTAAAAGAAATATTATTTTCTAAAATAAATTTCTTTCCTAAAATTGATATCGCAGATCCTGTGTCGATAATTATCTGAGTAATAACATTATTAATTCTACCTAATATAAATAAACCATCTATTATCTCGTCTTCTACTCTAATTCTACCAATAATTGGGGATTTATCAAACATCGACATGTACCCCTCTATGTCGATTTCTCTTTGTTTCCCAATTTTGATTTGTCCATTTTCCTTTTATCTTTTTCGTGTATCTTGTTTATTGGTCCTTTATGGCAATTTGTTTTGTAATGTCCTCTCTGTCCACAATTCCAACACAATTTCTCATTGTCTTCTTTTTTATTTGAATATTCTTTGTTTCTTTGTATGAATTCTTTATTTCCTTGGAAATTTCTATTCTTCTGTATCCTTTCTTTGGATTTTCTACTTATGTCATTGATTGTTTTGATTTCCAATGCCTTAATTACTAAGGCATGGAAATCATTTTCACCATTGATTCGCAGATCTCTTTGCAGATCTACGTCTACCAAAGAATCCACGAATCTGGTGCATAACAATTTGTTTCTGACATTATGTGGACAGTTCTTTAATGCTAGATAAGACAATTTTTCTAATTCTGTTGCCACTTTTTGAATGTCTTCGTTGTATTTTTGTTTATAGTTTTGAAAACTAGAAAAATATAAATTTTCCATATATTTTTCCCCAAATCTCCTTTCTAATGTGTTTACTAATATTTTAAAATCTTTCCTATCCTCAGGCGAAAGTGAAATTAAAACAGAAAGTGCCGATCCTTTTAAAGAATTTAACAAAACGAGTGTCTTCGTCTTCTCATTCCATCCGCTAGTTTCCGCAATCGCTGAAAATTGCGCGAAATATTCTAACCATGAACTACTGCCATCAAATTTTAGAAATTTTACATCTATCGCATTAGAGTGTGAACCTATTTCTGTCCTAACAACTGTTTCTGTTCCTTTTTCCGCTGTTCCTTGGTTTTCTATATTTTCTATTTCCCTATTTTTATCTATTTGATTATTATCTATTCTATTTCTTTCTAAATTATCGTTATTTTCTATCCTATTTCTCTCTAAATTATCATTGCTTTCTATCCTATTTCTCTCTAAATTATCTAATCTAGTATTAAATTGGAATAAACTGGCCTGGATATTCTCCGCAAATCCATCTAATCTGTCGAAGAGACGATCCATCACCGTAGTCGTCAACTCCTTCTGGACTGTGTCGATGATTCTTTTTTCCATCGCTGTTTCGCGTTGCTCCAAAATCCTTATGAGTTCCTCCTTTGTAAATGAAGTGGCCTCCGCTGGGTTATTTGTTGATGATGTTCCTGGTAGTGGTTGAAAAGTCCCGTCTCCTTCTTCAAATCCAATAAACGGTGATCCCATTGCACTTTCCATAGTTTTTAAATTGTTTTTATTCAAATTGTACCAATTCACTGTTTAAGAGTTCACTAAAGTTCACTTCTGACACCAAATGTTACGAGTCGCGCGCGGTTTCAAATAATTACAACAAGTTAATAAAATAACTAAAACTGTTTATTAATTCGAAAACTGAACAGAATAAAGAAAGCGAAAACGAAAGCGTAAGCAAGCAATATAATCACAAACGAAATTATTAAAGAGATTTTAAAGAGTCTGCTATAACACGTCTGTCCGGAACACGATTCAAAGCAGCTCTGCCGCTAAGTTCACAAATTAAACAACACATGGTAACTTACAAGTTATTTAAATCGTTACCATCACACCAAGCATACTGTCTGAACTTGTCATACATGCATACTTCACTCCCATACCCGAACTCGTAACAATATATATATATATATATATTTTTTTTTAAGGAAATGCAACAATTAATTCTTTTTTATTGGTATACTATTTATTAAGAGAATTCAATTAATATAAAGGTTGTTTTGTATGAAGGATTTTTTGGAAGAAGAAAACTACTTAACGCATTTTTTTTTGCATCTTGATTTTAATTCTAAATTTCTTCTCTTGACGATATCGAATGTAACAAGAATTCTTGTTACATTCGATATCGCAATCTAGTCTAGTGAAAGGATTGATATCTACTCACAAAGGTGTGAGCGGCGACATCTGTTGGGATTCGTAGGAATCACAATGGATCGCGATCTTTTAGGGAATTGCATGAAAAGGAATTACAAGATCGGGGTTTCGACCCGGAAATAATGCTCTGTGTGGTCAAGTGGAATCGGGATACAACAACCAGTTGCCAGAGTTGTGTGTCTCAGGAGAAACGGAGGCTATGAGACTCCCTATAGGACTTGTGGAAGTCCGGATGCAAGTTCCGGCGCTCCCAGGAAGTCGTTGGATTCCTTCGGGATATTCTAAGACGGAAGAGACGGTCTATAGGGATAATTCATAGGACATGATAACACGAGAGAATATCCTGATAATGTTGAGCCGTCGGCCCGACAACACCGAGAGATAAGGCCCGCCGACGTCCAGGTAGGGAGTTCGGAGGAGTCCGTAGGGATAGTCCGACTCCCCTAGGAATTGGTACGGAGCCAAGAGATTACTTAGGTACCCTGGTCCAAGGCCGAGATACCGGGAAGAGGGTTGGCCAGCTCGGAGAGAAGCGGGAACTGGAGAGCCACGAGGCCCATCCCTGTGGTGCCGTTGGACGTGGGGCTGGAAAAGAGCCCCAAAAACTCCAAGGAGCGGCGAAGCCAGCCTTGAGATAGGACTTTGCGGCCGGTATATGCCGTCTTGTCTCTCTGGTGAGCCTGAGAGGAGTAATGCTATGGATGTCTGGTCTCCAGGAATCCTGCCTGATTCCCGGAGGAAAGGAGGTTTCAGGAGAGCGAGCTGCTGGTTGCCCGATCTAACCAGTTGGCGCCCTGAAGGAAGTTACCGCAAGGGAAGACAGGTCGAAGGTGACACCCTCTCACTGCATTCAGGCAGGAGCGCAGGGAAACGTGTTACAATGCAATTATCAAATTTTAACAGTAAACGTCTTGCATACTTTTTTATACTCAGCAATCTTTTCAGTTTATTCGGTTTGGTGGAATATTGTGAAAAAAATTAAAAAACTTGGTTTTCTTTAGAAAACTTGATATTTAAACATATTAATACTTTTTTATTAGTAAAACTTTTTATAAATCATAACATTTTTTATAATAAATGCGTATTATGTTACGAAGATGCTAATAAGATTAGAAAATATGTCAAGGAAATCAAATTGGATTAATCATTGTCACTACCCTCATTAACACTTTTACGACCGGTGACATCAACGTCGTGTCATAGGCAGACGACCAGTCGTTGTTTGTCGATAACACTCACATGGTGCAATTGATAGGCCACTCATTAATTGCCGGTGATACTCACGTGGTGCCACTGACAAGCCAGTCGTTATTTGCTGAATAAGTTTATTTTATTTATTATATAAATAACTTTATTTATTTATAATGTTATGTTACTGCGCAAACATGCGGTCCTGAAAGTATTAATAACTACACTCTTTTCTGAATTATTAAAAATATGGCTCAAAATTTTTATGTAAGAAATGGTTGAATGTATTCTGAACAAAAGAGAGCCAACAACAAAAATATCGTAATTAATATCATTTTACGTATTTCTAAATTATTGTGTACATTAAAAATCTATTTATTTGGATAATATTTCAATAATCAAATTAATTACTGTTGCAAGGATTTTCCTTCCATTAGTATAACTAATCGAATCAGTAAACATAAACATCCTAACAGTTTTCGCGACTACTAAATATGAGTATTTATAGTATTCAAGTTTTAGATAAAGAAGAGTTGAAGATTTCACAAAATTTTATTCGTTAATTATTCCCTATCTCTTGCAAATATCCCTTTCTTATTTCAATTATTTAATATTCTTATATATTCTTTCCATCTGATTTTGATTCACTTTATAGTTATAAAATCACTATTATCATCTCATCGAGGTTAAAGTGTATCATTCTTTTGGAAATTAAATAGTTTAGTTTAAAATTATCGGTCTTCACTATTTATAATTAATATTATATATATTATTTATTATAGTCATAGCACATTTTTGTTTATTTCTTATATTTTGGTTTCACAAATCAACAATATACAGTGTGTCCCAGGGAACTGGGCCGAGCTGTATCTCTGAAAGTATTGGAGATGGAGAAAAATGTATTACATCAAAATTAAATGGCATTAGCGCTACATATTCCTATGAAACTTTTATGCATTTTTGTGCATCGGTGTAGTTGCAAGGTGAAATTTCTGAAAATTTCACCTTTTTTTTTTAATAGAAAACTCTAATTTTAAATACATTTATCGATGCAGTTTTTCACCCTCTACAAAACATACTAATAATGTTATGTCGAAAAATTGTTAATTTCGGTATTATTTTAACTTTAAATATTCTAAATATTAAATTCAAACACGTATAACATTAGAAATATCACAAATTACAGAAAGACAAATACAGAAAATGATAAAAAGCATGCAGAAAAGAATAAATAAATATTTAGAGTGCGGTGGAGGGCCATTTGAACATCTTCTGTAGGGTAAGTAGTGTGAAATGATATGATATCTTATCGATATCATGTCATAATAATACCGAAATTAACTATTTTTCGACATAATATTATTAGTATGTTTTGTAGAGGGTGAAAAATTGCATCTATTAATGTATTCAAAATTAGTTTTCCATTAAAAAAAAAATCAATTACCTCTTACAACTGCACCGATGCACAAAAATGCGTAAAAATTTCATAGGAACGTGTAGCGTTTAATGCCATTTAAGTTTGACCTAATACATTTTTTTCCATCTCCAATACTTTTAAAGATATAGCTCGGCTCAGTTCCCTGGGACACCCTGTATACTTGAATAAGTGTCTTAAATATGGTTTATGGAATTTCTCGATATTCCTGTGATTGTGTAAATGGCAGACGTACAGTTGGTTGCTGTTCTCACGTAGCAGCGATAATTTTTCTGTCGGATGCTCGATATTTGTTAAAAATTGCAAAACCAGCAGAAATTTTGTATTGTATTTTTAATAATACAGGAAAGTGTGCAGTTATTAATGAGGATAGTGATAATAATTAATACAATTTGATTTCTTTGGCATATTTCCTAATCTTATTGGCATCTCTGTAACATAATACGCATTTATTATAAAAAAAAGTAATTATTTATAAAGTTTTTTACTAGTAAAAAAGTATTAATTTGTTTAAATATTAAGTTTTCTAAAGAAAACCAAGTTATTTAATTTTTTTTTACAATGTTCCACCAAACCAAATAAACTGAAAAAATTCCTGAATATAAAAAAGGATAAAAGACATTTGCTGTTAAAATTTGATGATTGCATGTCTAAAGAAACACGCTAGGACAACAATTGGTCAGTCTCCGCATGCTAGCTAATAATGCTCTTTCTCGATAGCAATATTGTTGTCAAGGTTCTATCAGGAGACTCGGTAGAGTCTCGCGCCAAGTAGTATAGCCTTAGAGTGACGTCATGTGCTATGTGCGCGAGACACCGAGTATCCTTTTCCCGAAACATCAAAAATTTTAAGTCGATTTTTTTAGGAAATTTTAACGCCAAAATATGTTTTGAGGCATTCTGAAGTTAATTTACGAAAAAAAAAAAAAAAAAAAAAAAAAAAAAATTTTTTTTGCTTAAATGCACCAAAATGCATGAAAAGTGCAGTTGCATAAATTTCTTAATTTTTCAATTTTTGAAAAGTGTATGTTCAGTTCCGTCGTCGTCATCGTCGTCGTCGTCGTCGTCGTATCCATCTCCATCTTTTTCGCACCGCTTGAAAGCGTGCCATTAGTGACGTCAGAGCGTGACGTCATAAACACAGAGATAGCGAAATACCGTGTTCTAAGCTTATATTATCGGAAATAGTGTTGAAAATGTTATACGTTTATAATGTAAATTAATTTTTTTATTTATTATATTTATTATTCATATTATTTTAATAAATAAACTAAATATTAATAAAACTAATTAATAATTAATAAATTATTGTTTCATTTTTATAAATTAACCATTGTCATTTGCGAATAATTCTAATAATAAATGAGTAATATTATTTAATTATTAATTATTTATTATTTTTTATTTACTTTTCGTAATACTTGAAAACGGACCATTATTGACGTCAGAGCGTGACGTCATATGGCTATATATCGTGAGATACCTTGTTTCGAACCTAAAAAAAACGGAAATAATGTTAAAAAATATTATAAATTTTTGTTATTTATTGGTTTTCGCACCCTTTGAAATGTGCCATTTGTGACGTCAGAGCGTGACGTCATATTTTGCTATATACCGTGAAATAACGTGTTCCGAAGCTAAATTATCGAAAGTAATGCGACAGAAAATTATAAATTTTGATTGTTCATTAATTTTCGAACGTCTTGAAAATGTAGTATTAGTGACGTCATAGCATGACGTCATATGGCAACATATTGCGAAGTATAACGAGTTCCGAAGCAAAATTGTCGCAAGTAATGCGACAGAAAATTCTAAATTTTCATTGTTTACTAATTTTCGAACGTCTTGAAAATCTAGCATTAGTGACGTCAGAGCATGACGTCATATGGCTATATATCGCAAAATAACATGTTCCGAATCTAAATAGTCGGAAATAATGTTAAAAATTATTATTATTTATTACTTTTCGCCACCCTTGAAAATTTGCAATTAGTGACATCAGAGTATGACTTCATAGAGCATGAAATAGCGAAACAAGTGTTCCGAACCTAAATAGATGGAAATAATTAACAAAATATTATAAATTTTTACTTTTGGCCACACTTCAGAATCTGCAATTAGTGACATCAGAGTATGACGTCATAGGGCATGAAATAGCGAAATACGTGTTCCGAACCTAAACAGATGGAAATAATTAAAAAAAAATATTATAAATTTTTACTTTTCGCCACCTTTGAAAATTTGCAATTAGTGACGTCAGAGTATGACGTCATAGGGCATGTAATAGCGAAATACGTATTTCGAACCTAAATAGATGGAAATAATTAAAAAAAAATATTATAAATATTTACTTTTCGCCACCCTTGAAAATCTGCAATTAGTGACATCAGAGTATGACGTCATAGGGCATGAAATAGCGAAATACCTGTTCCGAACCTAAACAGATGGAAATAATTAAAAAAAAATATTATAAATTTTTACTTTTCGCCACCCTTGAAAATTTGCAATTAGTGACGTCAGAGTATGACGTCATAGGGCATGTAATAGCGAAATACGTATTTCGAACCTAAATAGATGGAAATAATTAAAAAAAAATATTATAAATATTTACTTTTCGCCACCCTTGAAAATCTGCAATTAGTGACATCAGAGTATGACGTCATAGGGCATGAAATAGCGAAATACGTGTTCCGAACCTAAATAGATGAAAATAATTAAAACAAATATTATAAATTTTTACTTTTCGCCACACTTGAGAATCAGCAATTAGTGACATCAGTGTATGACGTCATAGGGAATGAAATAGCGAAATAGGTGTTCCGAACCTAAATAGATGGAAATAATTAAAAAAAATATTATAAATTTTTACTTTTCGCCACCCTTGAAAATCTGCAATTAGTAACATCAGAGTATGACGTCATAAGGCATGAAATAGTGAAATTCGTGTCCGAACCTAAATAGATGTAAATAATTTGACAAAAATACTTATTATACATTTTTACTTTTAGCCACCCTTGAAAATCTGCCATGGCTGATTACTAGCTAAAGCTTTTTATATATAGTTTATAAACAATATGTTTATAATTTTTTTATACAGAACTTGGCGAGCCTCCATGCTTTTTTAAATGACACACAATAATCATGTTAATTAAAAATATCTCACTTCTTATAATATATAGGAAAATGTTATAATTTCATAACTGCTATATGAAAACATTTGAAAATTCGGCGAGCGACATGCATTCGTTCTTATTACATGAAAAGAAGAGAAAATTCGTTAGCAGGAATTCGTAGTTGCTACAGGACAAGAGCCGAGAATTTGTCGGCAGGAGTTAAAGTAAAATCAAATGTCATTTAAAAAAGCATGGAGGCTCGCCAAGTTCTGTATAAAAAAATTATAAACGTATTGTTTATAAACTATATATAAAAAGCTTTTATGTAATTTGTTTATAAACTATCTTCATTTCAAATGCAGTTTCTCTTTTTTATACATATTGTTTATAAACTATATGCTGAGAATAAATAAAGATTACATACTTGGCTATATTCTATATATGATTTCAATACTTTTTAACAAGATAAGAAAAATAATGTATTTTTTGTAGTGACTATATATTTCAAATAAATATATTCTTTTTATTGTTATACCTTTATTAAGAGAATTCATTAAATAAGTGTATAAATAATATATATTTTTTGAATAAGGGGGTTTGTAGAAGGGGATAACTACTTGGCGTATTTTTTTACATCGTGATGTTTTTTAGGGGGATTTAGGCTTTCCTAGATAGAATTAAAAACCACCCCGTTTCCTTTAAATCGAGAAGACTAAAAGGATATTTTCTAGTCTTGTTTGTTATTGCGAGGTCACCTGGGGTAACAAATTCATAATACATTCCTTAGGTTATTCTGGCCAGCAGAAGCGACTATCGTTATAATAGGTAATTCTGGACACCAGCAATTACTTTACTCCTAAACCGGTTTATTTTGTTTATGTAAGTGCGAATTAATTGTTTAATAAAAATCTTGATAGTTAATCTGTTATCTATTCATTTCACCCTGCTACTGCTTCGTTCGATTGGAGAAACTTGCACACATGAGTTTTTGCAGTAGCTACCGGACATCAGGAGACTCGGTAGAGTCTCGCGCCAAGTAGTATAACCTTACAGTCACGTCATGCGCTACTGTACGCGAGACACAGAGTATCCTTTTCCCGAAACATTAAAAACTTTGGGTCGATTTTTTGAAGAAATTTTAACGCCAAAATATGTTTTGACGCATTCTGAAACTTATTAACGAAAAAAAAAAAATTTCGTATAAATGCACTAAAATGCATAAAAAGTGCAGTTGCATAATTTTTTCAATTTTTCAATTTTTGAAAAGTGCATATTCAGTTTCGTCTCCATCTCCATCTCCATCTCCATCTTTTTCGCACCACTTGAAAGTGTGCCATTAGTGACGTCAGAGCGTGACGTCATAAACACAGATATAGCGAAATACCGTGTTCTAAGCCTATATTATCGGAAATAGTGTTGAAAATGTTGCTCAGCTGATTGGAATATTATAATATTCCAAATGATAGCATCAGCTGAGCTCGGTCCGGGACGCCAACGGTGATCGCTGTTGTTGTTATTCGGCACAGCTGATTACCGTTTACCATTATATTAGTATTAGCTAATGAGGCGTCCTTGAAGGGAATTTAAATGTTCTAGATTCTCTTACTGGGGCCGGCTGATATCGCGCGATCAGCTGGCTGTTATTCCTAATATAATCGTCTTAGCGATCGGGCGTGTGTCGCTAGAGAAATTGTATTTATCGATTTTCTACTTGGTTCGGGAGCGAGCAACTGTGTGTCGTTCAAGGCGAGAAGTGATCATTCTCAGGTGACTTGTGTGGTGCCGACTGGACCGCCCCAAGGAATCGGACAGGTGGATAACCAGTAAAGAACTTCTGGCGGATCCGGACTGCCACATTTACGCCTATTTGAATTACCACAAGTAGTAAGTGGAGCGCCACGCGCTTTTTTCATTTTATTGAGTAGAGCGTGAAGTGCCAGTCAAGGGACACGGACTTGACCGTGCCCGGTTGCGTCGCGTTTGGGATCGTATGCTCCGACTGTCGCAGCAGTCGTAGAGCTCGGGACCTAGTCCTTATCCCCAGGGAACGTCCGTCCAGGTTGCCTGAAAAGCTCCTGGGTATTTTAGACGACCTATTCCCTGTGACGTGGGGGCCGTTGTTGCAGAGAGCTCAGCGGTCTCTGCGTTGCCGACGTCGACGGACTGCCGTAAAGTCCGGATACACTAGGTTAGGCTAAAGGGGGTGTACGGACACCCCGCGCGGATTATTGTTAATAAGATATATTGTATTCTTGCGGCCCTAAGGGGGATTTCAAATTAAATTTATATTGTATCGATTCAGATCAATAAATACGCGAGATGCGGTAGTCAAATCGGTGTACGATTATTTCTATCGCCGCCTAGTCCTCGACTACGGGAGAACCTCCCTTGGGCCCCTTACATAGGTGTCGGTTTCCTCTCGGGTGAGGAGCTCCGTTGATTCCTAATTAAAATAATTGTGACGGTACTGTGGCTTCGGAAGATTCACCTCCTTCCGGAGTCACGAAAACACACGTTACAATGTTATACCTTTACAATGTAAATTAATTGTTTTATTTATTATATTTATTATTCATATTATTTTAATAAATAAACTAAACATTAATAAAACTAATTAATAATTAATAAATTATTGTTTCATTTTTATAAATTAACCATTGTCATTTGCGAATAATTGTAATAATAAATGAGTAATATTATTTAATTATTAATTAATTATTATTTTTTATTTACTTTTCGTAATACTTGAAAACGTACCATTACTGATGTCAGAGCGTGACGTCATATGGCTATATATCGCGAAATAACATGTTCCGAATCTAAATAGTCGGAAATAATGTTAAAAATTATTATTATTTATTACTTTTCGCACCTTTTGAAAACATGCCACTAGTGACGTCAGGGTGTGACGTTATATGGCTATACATAGCGTTTCAGTGTGGTACGGACAAATTTTAAGGGGTTGTAGAGAGATTTTTAATTTACGAGATTTTGATCTGAAGCTTAGTTTTCGAGATATTTAATGATAAAGGTACTATTAGTTAGACGGAGACAGATAGATAGTTGAAGTGAGATAGAATGGCTCTATCTCACTTCAACCAATTGACTTTTTCTGTCTAATTAATAGTATACCTTTATCGTTAAATATCTCAAAAACTAAGCTTTGAAGCAAAATGTGGTAAGTGAAAAATCGTCTTAAAAGCACCTCCTGTACAATCCCTTAAAATTTGGCTGTTTATACATTAACGCTAATGCATTTTTTCATTTATTATTTATATTATTGATACAAATAAACAGAATATTGAAAATAATTGATGATGAATAAATTATAATTTTTTTTAATGACTCTCATCTCTACCAATTGCATTCCAATTTCCACCTCCCGCGTAACCTCCACCCGCATAACTGCATTCCAACTTTCACCTCTCTCGTAATCACCACCCACTTCCACCTCTCACCTCCCACATAACTGCATAACTGTATTCCAACTTCTACCTCCTGCGTATCCACCCCAACTTTAATTTCTCGCATAGCCACCTCCCATTTCTCGTTTAACTGCATTTCAACTTCCACCTCCCACGTAACCACTTCCCATTTCCATCTCCTACGTAACCACTTCCCAGGTTACTTCCTCCGGTGTAACCACCTCTCACCTCTCGCATAGCTGCATTTCAACTTCCAACTCTTGAATAACCATCAACCACCTCCCACATAACTGCATTCCAACTTCTACCTTTCGTGCATCCATCCCACCAATTTTAATCTCTCGCATAGAACCTCGAACCTCCCGCATAACCACATTCCAACTTTCACCTCCCGCGTAACCACCACCCAACTTCCACCTCCTGTGAAATTACCTTTCATCTTTCGCATAATTGCATTTCACCTTCCAATTTCTATCTCCCATGTATCCACCTCCCGTATAACCTACTCCCACCTCCCCCATATCTACATTTCACCATCCAACTCCCATCTCACACTTCGACGCTCAATTCTTAAAATATTCAATGATAAAGGTACTATAAATATAAACTATTAGATAATTGAAGTGAGACAACGTTATTCTATCTCACTTTAACCAATCTGACTAGTTGCATCTTTGTCAATGAATTTGTCAATGAATATCTTTAAAATTAAGTTTCAAATAAAAAAATATTCTTTTAGAATTGTTTAGTGTACAACCCTTTAAAATTTCGAAAGGCATCATTATTATATCCTGTATTTAAAAAAGTATTCCTTTTCATAGATCTAATTTGGAGGAATGTCGAGAGCTAAAGCGTGCAAAATATGCATCGAATTTGGATAAATCTAGAATGCTGAAACGCAAGAGATATATATCCAATTTGGAGGAATATCGAAGACAAAAGCGTATTAATTATGCATTGAATTTAGGAAAATATCAAATGCGAACACGTATTAATTATGAATTGAATTTGGAAAAATATCAAATGCAAAAACGTAAAAGGTATATATCGAATGTAGAGGAATATCGAAGATAAAAACGTAAGATGTACATATCAAATTTGGAGAAATATCGAAGGCAAATGCGCACAAGATATATAACGAATTTAGATGACAATCGAAAGAGAAAACAAGATAGATATAGATGTAATTTACATCATAATCGAGCAAGAAAACAAAATAATTATTTAAAAAATTTAATTATAAATAGAGAAAGAAAGAGAGTTATTTACAAAATGAATCGACAGTCAGAATTAAAAAGAAAAAGCACATATAATAAAGCTCATCCTGAACAAAAGAGATTTCAAAACCAAGCGTACTACGCTAAACACAAGGATATACTTAGTATTAAAAGAAAAAATGCGTCTTGCACAGGAGATACGCAAAAAGTATGATAAATACTTTAGATGCTGCAACAATATTGCCATAAAATACAATAAGGAAATTTACATCAAGTCCATACAAAAAATATCATTAAAGGCACTGCTGCGGAGCGAAGAATCGAAGCAGAAAGATTGTTCAAGTGGTCTTTCCATTTGAGACAGAAACATTTGCAAAATGAAACAAATTTTGCGATTACTGCGAAAGAATGCAGAAATTCATCTGTCACAATTATCTCTGCGATTGAAACTGCAGACTTGGGTTCAAATTCAACAGAAGATGTACGTGACGTATTGTGTGGTACATCTAAACACTCTGCATCGACAGAAGCATACTTCTTTGAGACAACGTACAATTTTACAACGTTTGAAGAAAATCTTGTTATTAATAAAAATGGTCAAGTTGTAAATATTTTACCCCTGTTGGATGACGTTGCTAATAACAACAATACGAAAAAAGTGTGGAAATGTGGTAGCTTTTGCATCAAAAATACTGAAATTATCAGGCGATATTATCGATTGCTCAAAGTCATATTTGATTGCAAATCATTAAGAAATGTACCCATTCTCTTAAAACGTATAGGACGCTGTACAGTTAAGCATTCGATTGTTAAAAAAGGACATTCTCAAGGATGTTACATAAATCCGAATGCTTGTAAATCACTCTTACTCGATGTGAATTTCTTATGCCCGCATTATCCACGGGTAAGAAATGTACAGAAATTAATAAATTCATTAATCTTCAAATATAAAAAAGTAATGGAGATTGATAAATATTTGGATATTGGCGATGTTGCTACATTAAGGAAGATCGTGGACGACATGCAGAAGAAAAATATTTTGGAAAATGTTAAAGTTGCTGAAATAGATTTGAACGAAGATAGAATAATAGCAACGTATAATAAAGCCTTTCAGGCTTTTACAAAAATATCGTTGGATACACCTAGAATTGCATGTGTGTCTTGCGAAAAGTTGCATTTTAAAAAAGGTGTTGCATGCTTGAGAAGAACGAGGAAACCTTTGAGTGGTCTACACTGGGATAATTTGTTAACATATCTGAGAAAGGAGAATATCGAACCTGACAATATATGTCATTATTGTTTACAATATTTCCGTAAAAATTCTCTACCACCAGTGTGTGTTCTCAACAATCTTTACGTTGGTAAAATGCCTACAGTATTTTCTACTCTCAACGATTATGAGAAAATATTAATTCAGAGAGCAAAGGCATTTCAATGCATTCAACGAATGGGCACAGTGGCGAATAAGAAGGTACCGCATAAACAAATGGTGCAAAAGTTGAAGGGAAGAATCTTTCATTTACCGTTGCCGATAGAAGAGAGTTTAAAGAAAATATGTCCGGCAACGAGACCCATTAATAATCACCACGAATTATACATCCTGGTGCGTGGAATTCCTACGAGATCCAAATTAGTTTGGGAGAATTGGGTAGATGTTAAAAAAGTATTTAACGTTCTTCAATGGCTGAAGGAAAATAATCCTCTTTACGCTAAAATCAATTTGCCTTATTCTCCCGAAGGGCTATTACAAGATAATAGTCTCAATGATACGGAATTTACTATAGAAGATATAGATGAAGAAAATGTTGATGATGTCGATAATGATGATGATAGTAATAACAACAATATAGATAACAATATTGATAATGAGAGAAGCAATAATAATATGGATAACGGTATTCTTGAGAATGAGAAACAAGCGGCAGCAATGCTGACTCAAATTACAGATCCAGAGTCATCGTACTATGAGCAATACACGGTATATCCAATGTACGAGAAAAGAGTGAACGACATGTCAACGAATCTGTATCAAATGCTGAAAGTCGAGGCTCAGCCTTTCGACAATCGTCAAAAGCAATTGGATCTTATGTGCTTTCCCGATATATACTGTTATGGTAACAATGGTATATACGAGGAAAGAAATTTACACCTAAGGGAATTTGATTTTGTCAAATCAAGAATAATGTCTAAGCATTCGCAATTTCGCTTAAACGTACAGTACTTGTTCTTCTTACTGAACAATGCGAATATGCGGCAGATAAATAGTGGTATTTATCATAAATTAATGACCACCAATGTGAAGGAAAAATACACTGCGAATGAATTCCTAAATTTGATGTCGGAAAAAAAGCTAGAAGGAAATCTGGAAACGATATTTGGAAAGCTACCCAATACACGACAATATTGGAATAGAGTCAGGAACAATATTAACGCGATGACTCGTGATTATGGACCAGCCACATGGTTTCTAACATTGAATCCAGCAGAATGGTTATGGCCAGATTTGGCAGAATACATAAAAGAGGTAAGTCCCAGTCTCGCTTCGATTAATTCTGTCAATGAGCTTATCGCTGCTGACCCAGTATCTGCAGCTAGATTTTTACAGAATAAATTTCTTGCAATGATTGACTTTATATGCTCACCGGACAATCCTATCGGCAAAGTAAAGCATTACTTTGTTCGACGTGAGTACCAAAGCAGAGGCATACGCATTGTCATATGCTAATTTGGATCGAGGATGTTCCAATCATGGGTGTCTCGTCGAATGAAGAGGTTCTTCAATTTATCCTGAAATATGTAACATGCAGAGAGCCAAATGCAAATGTATCACCTACGTTGCATAGTCGAGTCACCAAGCATCAGGAGCACCATCACAATAATTATTGCTTGAGAAATAGAAAGACGAAAAAAGGTTTTATAAGAAAATGCAGATTTGGATTTCCAAGGCCAGTAACGGATGAAATGATCTTACGGGATGTAGCCGTTTCTGTCGCCAATAGAAGGAAATTGAAATCGAAAAGTCGTCTATACGATTTATCGCGTACAATACGCGAAAAATATATTAATGATTACAATCCAGCCATCCTTACCGCATGGGAAAGAAAATATGGATATTCAATTTATTGATGAGAGGTCAACGTTGCTCAACAGGTATTGCACCAAATATACAACTAACACCGAAACCAGTTATGAAGTTGATACTGTCGATATTGTTAATTCCACCAAATCATTGAGAAGTATCTTATGGAACATTGCATTAAGAAGTTTGAATAATAGAGAATGCGGAGCACTGGAGGCCGCTGACATACTATTAGGAATTCCACTCCATAGTACTGACAAAAATACCTCAATTAGGTGGTTGGATGTTAATCAAATCCGAAGTAAAAAAATTAAGACACGAAGTGAAATAGAGAAGCTCGATTCGGAATCAACAGATTTGTTCTGTCCGAATTTGATAGATAATTATTATCCGAACAGACCGTCAGAACTAGACTCTTTAAATCTGTATGACTATGCAAAGTGGTACGATGTTGTTAGGGCTAAACCTAAGAATAATGACAGTTGTTTCGAATTTACTGCAGAAGATGCAAAACTGTATTTGAAAAAACGACAAAATGGTTACTCGATTAATCATTATACGTACAACATGCACATTCAACCAGAAAAGTATTTCTATGCAATATTGCTGTTATTTAAGCCATGGAGAGATACGAATGAGTTGAAGATGGGTTACGATACCTATGCCGATGCGTTTGCAGCATTGAAGGACGAACTTCTCGATTGTTTAAGGTACCACGAACGCATAGAAGAAATTAGCAAAGGCCTTGAACATGTCAAGGAATTAATAAATCAACATTTGAATGTTGAAGAAGGAAAGTCCGGTGATAATGACAAATGCACAAACACTTCGGATGATGCTTTATTGCAATGCAATCCTATTGAGGCGGAAGGTGCGATGCAAGAGTTCAGAGATGCAGGAAACAAATTAGCTGATTTGAATTTAACGCAGATGATTGTTGAATTGAACATTGATCAGCGTAGAATATACGATCATATGACAAATACTATAACCAATTATGATTCTCACAAGACTCCACTTCAGTTATATATAAGTGGTGAAGGCGGAACAGGCAAGAGCTTTCTTATTAAAACTTTACGGTGTTGGACTAAACAAATTATGAATAAGGACACGGCTGTTACTGCACCAACTGGTATAGTTGCATTCAACATAGACGGTTTGACGTTACACAGGCTATTTCAATTGCCAGTGGAGCATGGATGTACACCAAAGTATAGACCTTTGTCCGACGTAGTTTTAAAAACTCTGCGAGACGAATTAAAAGATACGATTCTTTTCGTCATTGACGAGATATCTATGGTCTCGAATATAACGCTCATGTACATCAATTTGCGATTAACAGAGATATTCGATACGAGTGAAACTGATGATGGCTGGTTCGGCAAAAAGCATATTCTTTTATTCGGTGATTTGCTGCAATTGCTACCAGTTCACGAAGACCCAGCTTTTGTCAAAATACGCCAGGACAAACGCGACAAGTGTTTAGGTTCACTGGCAGTGACGAATCTATGGGTCAACTTGTTCACTTACGACGAACTAACGATAAATATACGCCAAAACGCTGATAATACTTATAGAAATTTATTATCGAGAATCCGCTTAGGTGTCACGACTAAGGAAGATGTGAGCCTATTGGAATCGAGAAAGATAAAATTCGTTTCGTCTAATATTAATGCAAGATTGAACGAATTATGTCATTATATAAATAATTTGTCCACTGATACAATTTGTCTATTTCCTACGTGCTACTTATGTGATGTACTTAATGCGGTAATGTTGAAGGAAATAGATAACGAGGAGGTTTCTTTGATTGCGCGTGACGTGGTCGATTGTCCGCCATATTTTAAGAAACAAGTCAATAAACTTTTGAACAAATACGAAGAAGATAACTCTCGTACGGCAGGCTTAAATAGAGTTATCACTGTTAAAGTAGGTGCAAAAGTTATGCCGAGACGTAATATTGATGTAACGCTCGGCCTTGTTAATGGAACGATAGGAAAAATAATTGATATTTCCAGATCCATAGAAAATAATGAGAATAATGATGATATTGACAAGATAAAAATTGTCCTGGAAAATGGTACAGAGCACAGTATCGAAAGAGTTTCGATGAAATTTGAGATAATGGAAAAATCATATGTTGTACGTCATCAATTTCCACTTTCTCTCAGTTATGGTATTACCATACACAAAAGCCAAGGTTTGACTTTAAAATCGGCAGTCGTCGATGCAGAAAATTCCATATTTTCTTGTGGACAAATTTATGTTGCACTTTCACGAATAACTTCATTAGATGGGTTACATTTAATTAATTTTGATCTGATCTCCATAAAAGCTAGTAAGCCAGCAATAATAGAATACAATCGTTTAAGAATTGCATACAGACCAGATCTTACAATGATTGATGTTCAGTCGAAGAAAAACAGTGGAATAAGGAAAATTCATGATTTAGTCTGGGCAGTTCCAAAATCTACCACAAATCAACAAATATTGGAGCAAAAAAATACTAATGATGATATTGTTGTCGATTACAAAATTAAAGGTTTTGTTAATTCTGACAATGTTTCCTGCTATGCGAATGCAAGTTTGCAATGCTTACTTCATTGCGATATGGTCAGAAGAGTATGGCTTCGTCGTAATGAAAAAGACAAATTGAGAATTTTGACAGAGGCATACATGGGTAAGAATATTAATAATATTGATAGACACTTGAATGCTATTGGTATTAGACAATTTTTAGGAGACATCTTTATTCTACCCCAACAACAGGATGCTTCAGAATTTTTAATTAAATTACTGGAAAATTCAGAAGATATTCAAAATATTTTCCAACACCAATTAACTTTTACAGTTCATTGCAGATCGTGCAATTATAATACAGTTACTGAACAAAGGAACATTATCCTTTCAGTTCCACTTCTTTACGATAAGAGAGGAAAATCTACTGAAATGCAATAACTTATTGAACAAGCTTTTGCAAAATGGCATGATATTGAAGGAGCTTGCATCAGTTGTGGATTGAATACACGAACTGAAAAGACAGACATTACCAGGGCTGGTCAATATTTGATAATACAATTGCTCTTGTTTTCTGTCGAAAACGTTATAGTATCGAAAATAACGAATAACAGTATCAAAGCAATACCAACTACGTATTGCAGGTAATAATTATACTGTTCAAAGTGCTATCTTGCATCATGGTGGATCAATAGAGGCAGGACATTATACTTCATATTTGAGGGAAAAGAACAAAAAATCATGGCTTCAAGTCAATGATACTCTTGTTCAAAAGAAGCAATGGCCCAGAGGAGCCAAAGACGTTTACTTATTATTTCTACAAAGTGAATAAATAATCAACGATGAATTAAACAATACATCAATTTTTAAATTTACACGTAAGTTAGATGTATATGCCTTTATTATATTGTTGCCAAATATTTATTTTCTGTTGTCTAAACTTACAAAAATGAGTGAAATCCCCCCCTAAAAAACATCCCGATGTAAAAAAAATACGCCAAGTAATTATCCCCTTCCAAAAAACCCCTTTATGTACAAAAAAATATATATATTATTTATACACTTATATATTTAATGAACGAATACTCTTAATCTAAATAAAAGGTATAAAAATAAAAAAAAAATTAATTGCATTTTAATAAAAAAAAAAATATATTTATTTAAAAATTGTAGGTACTACAAACAAAAAAGAATTTATTTATTTTGCTTATTCTGTTAAAAAGTATTGAAAGCATACATAGAATAAAGCCAAGTGTGTAATCTCTTTATTATTATATTTATTCTCAGCATATAGTTTCTCAAAAATATGCTGATTTCTTTTATATAAAGTTTATAAATAATATGCATCATACATAGATAGTTTATAAACAATATGCATAAAAAATTGTTATAGATATTTTATAAAAAATATGCACAAAAGTTTTTTATATATAGTTTATAAACAATTTGTTTTCAATTTTTTTATACAGAACTTAGCGAGCCTCCATGCTTTTTTAAATGACACAAAATAATCATGTTAATTAAAAATTTCACACTCCTTGCAATATATAAGAAAACCTTATATATTCATAACTGTTACATAAAAACATCAGAAAGTTCGTCGACATGCATTTGTACTTGTTACATGAAAAGATGAGAATATTTGTTGGCAGGAATTCCTAGTTGCTATAGTACAAAAGGGCAGAATTCGTCGATAAGAAATCATAGCAGCTACAGGACAACAATAGAGAACTACAATAGAGATAGGAATTCGTAACTGCTATTGGAGAAGAATATTTCAACATAAGTCGACAAATAATCATCAATGCTGTCGGATTGTAAATAATAAACAAGAAACTTCATCAATCAAACGGAATACATTGGCGATAATGCATTCCATCCTATCCTGCAGTTAATTTTGGAGCAATGTGTCATAAGATATGATTTGATGAAGTAAAATCAAATGTTATTTAAAAAAGCATGGAGGCTCGCCAAGTTCTGTATAAAAAAATTGTAAACAAATTGTTTATAAACTATATATAAAAAACTTTTGTGCATATTGTTTATAAAATATCTATAACAATTTTTTATGCATATTGTTTATAAACTATCTATGTATGATGCATATTGTTTATAAACTTTATATAAAAGAAATCAGCATATTTTTGAGAAACTATATGCTGAGAATAAATATAATAATAAAGAGATTACACACTTGGCTTTATTCTATGTATGCTTTCAATACTTTTTAACAGAATAAGCAAAATAAATAAATTCTTTTTTGTTTGTAGTACCTACAATTTTTAAATAAATATATTTTTTTTTTATTAAAATGCAATTAATTTTATTTTTATTTTTATACCTTTTATTTAGATTAAGAGTATTCGTTCATTAAATATATAAGTGTATAAATAATATATATATTTTTTTGTACATAAAGGGGTTTTTTGAATAAGGGGGTTTTTGGAAGGGGATAACTACTTGGCGTATTTTTTTTACATCGGGTTAAATTATCTGTGAGAAAGAGGGAAGACCGTCTCCACCCCAATCTCTCATTTTACTTGATATTATCTGTTAATAACTCTTTTCGAAAGATAAATAAATTATCTAGCCAAATGTTAAATAATTTATTTGGATTAAATTAACTCTGTTTATAAATTTTACGTCACTTTATTTACAGAATCTGTTAGTTTGTTACTCGAATCGTAATAGGCGATTACGATTGCAAAAGAAATGGCCTTGTTTATATAAATCCTGACTTTCCTCACATCTTGCGAGAAGGGGAAGATTCAGTTCGTAATATAGATCGATTTAAAAAGTTCGATAATATTGACGATCTGTTAGATATCAGCTAGTCATGTTGACAAAAATGTGAGGAGAGTTGGAGGATTTTAAATCGATCCAGGGCATTTAAATCACACCCAACAACGCTCGAAATCTTACGCAATGCCGACGCTTTTATGCTAGAATTCATAACATTCCGCCCGTCTCGGTGTCGTTTATAATCACCGACCATATCGAAGTTGAGTAGGGGTCGTCGACCGG